>ML800091.1:31529-81428 GCA_009831015.1 Picea engelmannii
CTACCTCAACTATAGTGTTTATTTGTAATGAGGTACTTGTCATGTGCAACTTTGAATCTTATCAACTTAATCAATCAAACCTGGAACCTGGAGTCTTGTTCTCATGGATGAGTGTGTTGATTTTCTTCCAAGCCTCCTTCGCTCAAGATGACAAGTATTCTCTTTAACTTGTCCTATGTATTGAGATAATATGATTTCTTAACATAAGTCTAAGTTAGAGAATAAACTCTATAATCTCAACTAGCACTTTGACTTTAATTTTGACCAATGGTTAGTATGATGGTCATAGCTTCAACATACACCATAGATGTCAACATAATGTCATAAAAAATAGATGCATATCAAAATTATCAAATTTGGGGTGAATTATTCCTATGAATGGGTTGGATCTAAGATCCTTCTAGATCTATGATTGTCAACAAATCCTTTCTCCTACAAGTACCCCTTTAGAATAATAATACATTTTAACCATTTGTAATTACATACCTCTGACAATATCTTGCTAGGGTAATGTGCACTAAGATAATACAACAACAATCCCAACACTTCACAATTTTTTTTACTGCAACTGGTACTGTAGCTGGTGTTGGAACTGCAACTGGTGTTGCAACTGGCATGAAGGAGCTGGCACTGCAACTGCAACTGATAATGCAACTGTAACTATAACTGGTACTGCAACTACAACTGCAACTTAGGGTTTTATGAGGAAACCCTAATTTTTCAACTTTCAAATTTTGGAATTTTGATCCAGGGACTAGATGCATTGGGCTAAGGCAAGTAGGTTGGAGCAGTCTGATTTCAAAACATCCAAATTTTACCCCTTTAAATTGGACCAGCGCAAATATGGACTGGTACTTCTAGTACTGGTTCTGGTTTCCTGGTTTTCTAGTACTAGTCAAAACTAGGGCTTGACTTTCCAGAGGCTCTGTCCCCTAAAAAGGTGTGCTCAAGATGCCAATGAGTTTGTTGGGCTAGGGATCACTTCCCTAGATGGTTTTTAGTCAGAAATTCCCTTCCACTAAAAATACCTAATTTTCTTGTACGACAACAATGACGTTTTTGGTTACCCAGTGAAAGGTTCTCTACTCAGTTTAGCTATGATACCATGTTAAATTTAGAGTTTCTATTAAGTTCATTTCAATTTACTAGACAATAATATCATAAGAAGGATCACTGCGAGAAACACAATTAAAAGGTACATACCATTTTATCCTGAGAAACCCTTATGGGGGAGAAAACCCAGACAAAACTTCCTTAATATAGATTGCCAATACAATGCCAAGATAAAAGACAAGACCACCAAGAATAACCAAGATTGAGCATGTGCCTTTCTCTCCTTCTTTAGGCAACTGCAACTATCTCCAAAAATTGCGCACTAGATGAGTGACTAAGTGAGTGTGAGAATGAGGCACCATCTTCTCTTATTTATACTAGCTAGGAGGCGCTATGGTTGTGTCTCTTCACCAAGCTGGGCTGACTTCTTTAAATAGTGGCTAAAACCACTTTAATTAGCCTTAGGGGCCGATTTCTCAATTAGCATCATTTGATTAGGGTTTGACCAATCCACAAAAGGGGATTTGGTAATACATAATTCCCAACATGATCAATCCACAAAAGGGGATTGATCTATATAATAATAACTCAATTATATTTAGAATATTCTTCGCAGTTACAATATTTAAACATAATAGTATTAAGAAAATAAAGGCATTCGTCCAAGGATGGACTGGGATTGGCTCTCATGGACCATAAAGTAAATAAATGAAATAAGAAAAGAGAAGGAACAAATATGGAACATGGCACGAACAATGCAAGACCTGAAAAGAGAACATAAGGGAGCAATAAAAAATCGGTTATATTCTACTTGGGAGAGACAAAATATAATTGGATGAATTCTAAAAGTGGAAGAGAAAGGGAGAAGTATGTGATCAATTTTGCACTTATTGTGACAAAATCTCTCTCTTTCATTTGCTTGTTGGCGTTCCCTTTATATCAACTTTTGTTGCGATTTCATGGTCGGTACCAACTTCCTCTAATTGATCTTCTTTGGTTATTTTGATTAAGGCCTGTTTTAGCCAATTCTCAATATATTCTTTCATTGGCACAACATTTATCTATTGTCTAACTTTGATGTAAAATAACATGCCTTATAATTCTTTTAAATTCAAATGAAATTTGGTGGAGTGTATCTTCAATATCTTCCTTTTTAATTGCATAGCTCGCCAACCAATTTTCAATTTCATTCTCATTGTACTCAATTATACTATTAAATTTCTTAGTTGATAAGCCCTTCAATATTTCAACATGTTCTTCAAATTGATGTCTTGTCATGAAAATAGAATTTAAGATTAACTTTGAATCTTGTGCTTCCCATGTAGTTCATTCTAGGTCTATTTCAATCAATCTATGATACAATACTTCATTTTTGACAACTATGGTATCGTAATCATCCAATATTTCTTTCAACTCTTTTATCTTTTTAATCCAACACACTTTTAGTTTTTTTATTTGTGACGGGGAAGGTAGATCCTCTTCTTTTCTTTTCGATTTGGTCATACCCGAAACCTTTAAAATAAATGTGATAACAACATATTTATAAAAACCTTTCTCATTATTTAAATCAACTTGAATATATTCTCTAAAATTGTTTATCTTGGAACCAAAAGAAACAATACTACTCCCCATATCCCATGCTTCCAGAATAAGAGACATTCTCTTTTTGATATTTTCTCCAACAAATTTTCTGACTACAACCAACAAACTTGATGTTCCTTTCAACTTTGAACTCGACTCGGGTGTCCCGTCAAGATTTCTCCCTGGTTGAATAGTAACCATTGGACTTACAAATATAGGAGGTGGCATTAAAGAACATTCCAATTCTTTAACTCTTTCCTTTAATATGGCATTCTCAGCTTCCATATCATCAACTGATACTTCTAAGGAATCACCACTAATTTTGTGAATTCAGGCAATTATTAATGGTAGGACCTTATCTAAGTCCAACTCCGTATGTAATGTCCCTTGTCGATTTTTTTCAAGTTTTTGTTCAGCTTATGAAAATGACTTTGGTCAAACAATTCGTATGCAATGCCCTTTTTCCCACAGATAATAATTCTGATTTTTTTATTGATGTCGCATAAAGGAAATACACCAGATATAACTCACAATTTATGACCCCAAAACATTATAACAAAAATATGATATGACATCTACTAAATATTCAAAACAACAACATAAATATAGGTAGATTTTTACTATTCTTCAACAAGGTTGACTGTAATTAGATAAATACATAGTGAATATAGCATATAGGATTGTAGAATGACTTTCCAATGCAGCTATTGATAAAATGGTGGATTAACAACTTGATAATCCTGAGCTCATTCCAAACTGGAGTTGAATCAACATGTAATCTATCTCAGCCTCCCACAAGATGCTTGTCCATAGTAAATTGAGTGTGACCCAACAAGGAAAAGTCACCTCACACAGTAAATAAGTGTTGGTGCTCCAAGAATTCGACCCCATAGGTGTTAATGCTTTCCTCCCACACATAAATTCATCCAACATAAGAGGAAACTCGTCCCCACAAAGAGACATGACCAACAATAGATGAATCGATTCCTAGATATGATATAGCTTGACCAACAGAGAAGAATACTCCCAACAAGAAGAAATATTTCAGAAAACAACACAAATCGACCCACTGGAACAAAGATATGGTCCCCAAGCTTAGAAACAACGTCCCTATCCCTGCTCGACCTCATCAACACCATATCGCCTCATACATTAGCGAAACTCGACATCCAAGAGTGAAACTCAGCCACCACAAAGGGATCTCAACTACCATAAGAACTCAACTACCCAAAATAATAAATAACTCGGACACATTGAAGCATAATGAAGAAACTAGAGTGATCTATTCCCAATGATAAGATAGGGTGGATAGTCTCACCATCAAAAATAATATTTGAAATCTCCCTTAGGGCTTTCATCCCAAGAGTTCACAAAGATGTAAGGAGCTCTCTCAAAGCAATTTTAGAAAATGTGAATTCAAGAAAATGAGAGAGGGACACCTCGTTTTCCCTTTTTATTCCTTTGTTGACCCTTTTGTGACCCTTTTACCTTTTAATAAGTTTAAGTGATTTTTCATCCTCCCAATGGTCACTTAGGCGCCCTTTTTATTACTTACTCAATGTCACCCCTTAAATTAATTTAATTCTTGCTCCAATGACTTTAATTAATTATTAATTCCCTTTTCCCCGCTGACTATAGCCTACGTGAATTACTTAGGCTATTTCATCAATCTCCCAAGAGCTCATTTTGAAGGGGACATTAAAATCCTCCCTTCCCGAGATTACTTTTCCTTAAGAAACTACAAATTCAAATGCTACAAGATCTGATCACTTTATCATGTGGAATCCTATGATGGTAAGTCTTTCCATCTGACGAGGTACTTTCAAATCACCCTGTTCTGTAAATTCCTCTCCCATACCTCCAATACCTCCTCAGGAACCAATACTAGTTGTCCCTCCTCATTCAATGGAGGTAACTCTACCGAAGTAGTGACCCATTATCCCAAATCCGTTTTGAGGCATGAGACACGAAACACATTATGAATTTTTCTTCCCTCCATAAAATCCAACTCATACTCCACTTCACCAACTCTCTAAATCACCTTGTAAGGTCCATAAAAACATGGCTTAATATTTTCTGCTCCACTTTTCTTTAGGGAAGTCTGTATGTATGGTTGTAGCCTCAAGGATACCAAGTCTCCCACCTCGAAAGTACGCTTGACCTTGTTCCTGTCTGCATATACCTTCTGTTGATTCTGGGTCATTTGCATATTATCCTTGAGAGCTTTGAGTATGTCCCAACTCTCTTGGATCTAGTCTCTGGCTTTGGGATCCCTGCTATCGCCAAATTCCAAGTCAACAAAAGAAGGAGAATCATAAATGTATAATTCTCAAAATGATGTCATACAGATGGACATGTGATAAGTGGTGTTATAGCAGTGTTCCCCTAAATGAAACCACTTCATTTAGGGTAGATACCCCTCGAGCCATTTTTTCACAATCTTCATTTATCCATCTGTCTGAGGGTGGTAACTAGTGCTGGGATTCAACTCTGTGCCAACCAACCTGAACAACTCTTGGGAAAATGCACTAAGGAATATACTATCCCTATCACCAACAATATAACTCAATAATCCATGGAGTCTGAACATCTCTTGGAAGAAAAAATTCGCTACCTATGTTGCCTCGTACTTGGAGGATATGGAAAAGAAATGTGCAAATTTGGTCAACCAATCGACCACCACATATGTACAGTCTATGACTTGGACCTTCGGTAAACCTTTGATAAATTCCATAGATATGATTTCCCACTTTTTCTCTAGGATGGGAAATGGTTGTAGTAATCCTGCAGGATGGGTCTGTTCTAACTTCCTCTTTTGACAAGTCACACACTCTCTCACTTGCTTCATAAATCCTCTTTGAGGCCCTTCCAAGTGAACCTCTCCCTGATCTTCCTATAGGTTTTAAAGTATCCTAGATGCCGTGACAATGGTGCATCGTGCATAGCCTTCATGATCTTCTCCTTCAGTGTAGATTCCATGACTAAATATATACGATCTATGTAGTATATGATGTCATCCACCACTTTGTACCTTTCATCCTATACACTGTGATCCATTATCTCACAAGAAAATTTGTGCTTGGAATATTCCACCAAGAGATGAGATTTCCAATCAGTGGAAATCTATGCACGTGAAAATACATGTGGTTTCCTGGAGAGAGCATATGCAACTGCATTCTTCTTTCCCTTTACATACTCAATGCCGAAATAATATGCTTGTAGTTTGCTAACCCATTTATGTTTCCTTTCATTCAAGTCCTTTTTCCCTGGAAAGTGCCTCAAGTTGTTGTGGTCTGTCTTAACCACAAATTTTCCACCTACCAAGTATTGTCTAAACTTTTCCAAGGCATACATGACGACTATCATTTCCTTATCGTACATGGAATAGAGTCTTTCCGACTCTGTGATATTTCTTCTCTCATATGTTATCAGATTCCTCTATTGTATCAAAATTTTTCCTATCCCATCACCCGATGCATCACACTCAAGCACAAAGGGGTGAGTGAAATCAGGAAGTGCTAGTACTAGAAAAGTGCTCATCACTTCCTTCATCTTGTCAAATTTCCTCTAAGCTTCCTTGGTCCACCTAAACACTCCTTTCTTTGTGAGTTCTATGAGTGGTGCAACCAATTGTGAAAACCCTTTCACAAATAGCTTGTAGTAGATGCAAATACTGAGGAAACTGCGCAAGTGTGAAGTATTTTTGGGCAGTGGTTGTTGGAGAAATTTCTATTTTCGGCACACTCGTTCAATGGGAGTTAACTAACTAGTTCTATTTTAGACTTTCTAATTTTAGACCGTCACTATTATGCATGCATTCCTAAGATAGGATGTCATTGCCTATATGAGTGAATATCACTCACTCATTGAACATATCATAATACACATTGATTCTCATTATTCATATTCTATCTCTCTTCCTTTTCTTGATAAGCTTTGTTTGTGTATGCTTTAGCTAGGTCTCTTGTACAAGTTTCCATGAAACAATGACATGGTATCAGAGCCGAGCTGCTTGGAGAAACCCAAACAAGCTAGAGAAGAGTAAAATAGGATTTAATTATTGACTAAACCTAGTTTCCTCCATTGTCACAACCTATCCCTATCGAAAAGTGCGATAATTGGAATCGACGTAGTCTATCCACTGCTAGGGTGCGACGTTCACACTCACACATAGATTTTTTTTTCCAGGAATCGCCACAGCCTATACACAACCAAGGTGCAAAATCGTCACATTGTATTCTTCACCAGGGTGCGATGATTCATTTTTTCACAATCGTTTCACTTTATCCTTCTTTAGGGTGCAACGATTCAACATAGTCACACTGTATCCTTCTTTAGGGTGCGACAATTCAGTCTGCCCTCTAGAAAATTGATTTTCTACAGTAAAATAACCATATATCAAAATCCACGATCGGGGTCAGGATGATATTTTGACCAGAGATGTATAACATAGGGATGCTCATGCTCACCAAAAATATCCAAAACCCACATCCTATTTTAGGAGATATAGTTGTTTTTATTATATCTATAACTACCATAAAACCATCGGTCATATCTTGGAATCCACGATCTGGGTTTTCAAGATCTTTTCAGAATAAATAGTAGGGATGGAGATGATGAAAATTATTCAATCAAGTCTGGTGATAATACTCACACCGTACAATTATTTTGAATGGAATTCGAAGGCCACATTCCAACTCATAATAAAGGACTGTATAATTTTACGATGGCGACAGAAACACAACCTACATCAGCGCTTGAGAAGACTAGATGGGAGAACCGTAAGGATGAGGCCACATGACTACTTATTGAGTTAATCTCCACTGATTTTTTGTTTCATGTTGCCACATGAAAGAATCCAAATGAGATCTGGACCACCTTGGAAAGACTCTTTGGAAAGTAGGATGAGATGCAAGGTCATATGCTTGAGGTAGAGTTGAATACCTTAGACCCTAAATTTTTTGATAATATACAGGATTTCTTTACTCAATTTAAATATTTTCTATTGAGCTTGGGTGAATGTGGTATTGACAAGTCACACAAGAGAAACAACTTATTCTAACAATCTTGGCCAAGCTAGGACCATAATATGTTGTATATGTCTCCCATTTCCATTTTGGCAGATGTCTTTTTGGAACAAATTGGAAAATGCCTATGATGGCTCAGTTCATTGAGTATCTCACACAAGAGAAGAAAAAAATCATACAGATGGGCCTTATGAAAGATCCCAAAGCACATGCACTCACCATACATGATGGAAAATGATCATCCAAACAGAACAAGAAGGAGGAACAAAACAAGAAGGAGGTATATTCCAAACCATTTAACGATTCTTCAAGTTCCAAAGACTCTTTAGATTCCAAGAAGAAGAGGAAGGGAAAGAAGTGCACTTACTGCAATAAACCAATCACAAAGAATCCACATGCAGGAAGAAATAGATCGATCTTATGGCACAGACAATTCAAAAAAACAACCTTGGAAACTTCATTCCAGAGGGAGTCAAGAAGCAGAAGGAAGAAGATCATGCTCCTAAGAAAGGTAATCATCATGCTCTTGTTGCAATTAATTCCTCATCTGATTCATGGATTATAGATTCTGGTGCATCCCATCGTATGTAAATGAAAGAAGAAGTTTTCTCTTCTTTGAGTCCATGCTCAAGACCCCCTATTCTTATGGGGGATGATACTCCAGTAGCAGTAGAAGGAGAAGGGAGAGTGGAACTCCATAATGAAAGTTTTTAGAATGTCTTACATGTTCCAAATATTTCTATGAATCTACTCTCAGTTTATCAGATCACTCAAAAAGGTAAAAAGGTTGAATTTACATCAGATTTGGTTTCAGTAATTGACTTGCATGACAATTCCATCATTGCAATTGGTGAGGTGGATCGCAACTCAAGGTTTTATAAATTCAATAATTTTTTTGATGATGACTCCTATTTTCTACTTACACATAAAGAGATAACTTTGCATGCACCTCTAGTGCAACATGCATATACTCTTGTGCTTCCATTAGTTTCAGACATCAAAGATGATTCCATACACTCAGATTCTATACATGGAAATAAACAGGTAGTACAACCAGATAAGAATCCAACGCTAAAGCTTTAGAAGATGCCCAAGAAGGTACAATTCACACTTCAGGAAGCAGGTATCCTTGTAGGGAATACATTGGATTCGAGGAGGACTCGCTCTCAACATGAGGATCCTTCTCATGTACTTTCATCTTCAGAACCTTTGATTCCCATGCATTGCTATGTGGTTCAATCTATTGATCCACAAACCTACAATAAGGCTATGGGAAATCCATTATGGCAAGAAACCATGAACAAGGAGTATGAATCACTCCTAAAGAATCATATTTGGCTTCTTGTTTCACTTCCACCTAAAAGGAATATTTTCAGGTGCAGATGGGTCCACAGGATCAAGAGGTACACGGCTAGACAGGTTTTCAAAGGACTTCATCAGATCCATAAATATTTCTACATCTTCACGAATACTTTTAGTGAGCAGGAGTTTCATACATTGTGGGATCATCTTGCAGTGAATAACACGATTTCCTAGCAACTTCATTTTCTTCTTTTGATGCATTGTCTTTTGAGGGGGGGGTTTGTTCCCACATGGTTTTCCGTCTTTCCTCATTTTTATTCAATGTTCATTAGTTTCATTGTACATGAGTACCTAATATGGACTAGTAGCTGAGACTCATTTTTTACTCCATAGTGATGTTCAGCGGGGGTGTTGGAGAAATTTCTATTTTTGGCACACTAGTTCAGTGGGATTTAACTGACTAGTTCTATTTTAGAGTTTCTAATTTTATACCATCAATATTATGCATGCATTCCTAAGATAGGATGTCATTACCTATATGAGTGAATATCACTCACTCATTGAACATATCATAATATACATTGACTCTCATTCTTCATATTGTATCTCTCTTCCTTTTCTTGATAAGCTTTGTTTGTGTATGCTTTAGCTAGGTCTCTTGTATAGGTTTCCATGAAACACTAACAATGGCCAATCCAATACAGTTTGTATCTTCTCTCTATGCACCTGGACTCCATTAACACTCACCACATGGCCCAAGTATAAGATATTTGTCATGCCAAACTCACACGTTGACTCCTTGGCATACAATGACTGATCCTCCATGATGCTCAAGATCTCCTCCAAATGCTCCAAGTGTTCTTCCAATGTCCTATTGTATATTAGAAGATCATGAAAGAAGACCAACACAAATTTCCTCAATTGCTTCTTGATTATGTGATTCATGCAGGAATGAAAGGGGGATGGTGCATTGGTCAATGTGAATGGCATGAAAAAAAAATCATAATGTCCATAATGGCATTGTAAAGCAATCTTAGGAATATCCTTCTCTCTGAATATGATCTGGTGGTATCCCAATCAAAGATCAATCTTTGAAAAATATACTTCCCCGTGTAATTCATCTAGAAGCTCATCGATCTTGGGTATAAGGTACCTGTTCTTGATTGTCTTTTTATCCAATGCCTTATTGTCAATGCACATCTGTAGTGTGCCATCCTTCTTCTTCACCAACACTACAGAAGAAGCGAATAGTCTAGAACTTAGCCTAATATGCCCCATCTCCAACAACTCCTTAATGGCCTCTTTAATATCATCCTTGAATTTCTTCGGATGGCGATACGGAGTGGTGATCATAGGTTTTTCTCCCTCTTCCAATTCAATAGTGTGCTCAAATCCTCTGTCGGGTGGTCTCCCTGGAGGTATCTGCCCAAAACATCAATCATGTATGCTCAACAATGTCTATATGTCTGTATTATACTGATGGCGATAGTTTGAAGTTTATTCAGTAGTGATCAAGCACTTTGCTACATAAGTGGCATCCCCTTGTCTTAAAATACCCTCCATTCATTTAGCTAAGAGGATCTTGGGAGCATCATTTGACATGCCCCTCAAAACTACCTTCCTACCATCTGTTGCTTTGAACTCCAACTCCATAGCTTGGTATTCCACCGAGTGTTTTCCATTGGAAACAAGCCATTGGATACCCAATATGACATTGGTGTCTTGCAACTCCACTACATAGAAATCATCAGTGACTATGTAGTTACCTAGAACAATGTGTAATTGTGGGATAGTCTATGTGCAAGGCATAATACTCCCACCAACTACCACTACATCAAACCCCTCAAAATCCACCATAGGAATACCACTTTTATCCACCCAGGATGAGTCGATAAAGTTATGGGTTTCCCCACCATCAATAAGTACCATGACCCGTTGGCCCTATACTACACTATAGATCCCAAAGGTGTGAAATATGGGAACACTCGATAGAGTGGCGATGGATCCACTCTTGACCTCCTCATGTGACTACTCATCAAATGATTTTTCCTACTCATTGTCCTGTACCTTCTCTGCCTCCTCCTCTTCCTCATCATTTGAAATCACCTCTATATAATGTGCCTTTCCCTTTCCCATGCACCTATGCCCAGGTTCCCAAGGGTCCTTGCAATTGAAGAAAAGATTATTTATTCTCAACTCATTACGGGTTGCTTCATCCATCTTCTCCTTACCTGTTCCCTCTTTCTGAAAGGGTTTCTTATCTTTATTATTCTGGGGAATGAACGGTTTGGAGAAATTTTTTTCTTCAATATTGCGTCCTCCATATCCCGTGTATTGATAATAACATCTTATAGTGTCTCAAGTTTTAAGGATTTTACCCAACCATGTAGTGGCTCAAATAATCCCTCTATGAACAACATCACTAATCTCTGCTCAGATATGTCTGTCACTGTGACTGCAAGCCTATGAAACTTAGTGATGTAAGAATCTGACATCCCAACTTGTTTGACCTGTGTCGAATCCCTTAAGTGTATCTATGGATCCTTTATGTCAAACCTCTCCATCATTGTCCGTGTGAAGTTCAGATAAGAGGTGATGTTGGCATGCCCCAGAGTGACCAATCCATGGTACCAACACTCATGGGCCTCCCCATCCAAATGAAAGGTAGCAAATTTAATTGCTTATTCCTCGGACATGGTGTTAATATGGAAGTAGGTGTCCAACTTTTGAACCCATGCTATGGCTATGTATTTTCTCTAACCATCAAATGATGGAATGGTGAGATTCCTGATCTTCCTCATGAGATCAATGTTCTATTAACCCCTGTTAACCTCCCTTGGCTTGTTCCTGTACTTGATATTGAAAAATTTATGTAGTGACATGGCCACCTGGAAATCCTCGCCCATATCCTAGTACTCCCTCCAATAATCATCAAAGGTCTCACCCTAACCTTGCTTCCCTTGATTCCATGTTTGTTGATTTCCCACAAAATAAGGCATAAGTGGCCTAGGAATTATTCTACTTGTGGTTCTGGTGCCAACTTGTGCGGGAACATGATTGTTGCTATTCTCTACATGGTTTCCATTATTCCCATTGGGACCCCTTGCACCATTGTTGCCTCCATGGTGTCCATTAGTGCCTCCATTACCATTGTTACCCCCATGGTTCTGATTTTCCTGATTAGTAGAAATCAACTGTGTCTAGAGTTGTGCTAATTACTGTTTCCCATTGTGTAGACCCTTTAGGATTTGCAAAGCCTTATATTCATTATTATCTCCCATGACTTTTTCTTGTTCTGCCTCTAGTTGGTTTTCTTCTACTATCTATTCCTGGTTAAAAATATTTCCTATCCCCCGCCTCCTTCTACTTCTGTAAGTGATGTAACCTTCTTTGTCTCTTGGCCATATGGATTTCTAAACCCATCAGGCTGGCAGGCCTGAGGCTCTGATACCACTGCAATGTCCGTTGTTAATTTTTTTCAAGTTTTTGTTCAGTTTCTGAAGTGGTCTTTGGTCAAACATTTTGTATGCAATGCCCCTTTTCCCATAGGTAATAATTCTAATTTTTTTTATTGATGTTGCATAAAGGAAATACACTAGATATAACTCACAACTTATGACCCGAAAAATATATAACAACAATATGGTATGACATCTACTAAACATCTAAAACAACAACATAAATATAGGAAGATTTTTACTATTCTTCAACAAAGGATGACTGTAATTAGATAAATACACAATGAATATATCATACAAGCATGTAGAATGACTTTGCAATGCAACTATTAATAAAATGGTGGATCATTAGCTTGCTAATCTTGAGCTCATTCCAAACTGGAGTTGAATCAACGTGAAATCTATCTGATCATCCTCGCACGGGACACTTGTCCACAGTAAACTGAGTGTGACCTAGCAAGGAAAAGTCACTTCACACAGTAAATAAGTTCTGGTGCTCCAAGAATTCAACCCCACAAGGTTTAATGCCTTCCTCCCACACAAAAAGTTTCCCAACATAAGAGGAAACTCGTCCCCACAAAGGGACACGACCAACAATAGATGACTCGGTTCCCATATCTAATATATATTTACCAACATAGAAGAATACACCCAGCAAGAAGATATATTTAAGACAACAACACAAGTCGACCCACTAGAACCAAGATATGGTCCCCAAGCTCAGAAAAAACGTCCCCAACCCTGCTTGAAATCCTCAACACCAGATCACCTCATACACTAGTATAACTCGAACTCTAAGAGTGAAACTCAGCCGCCACAAAGGAATCTCAACTATCAAAAGAACTCAACTACCTAAAATGATAAAGAACTCGACCACACTAAAGCACAATGATCAACTAGGGTGAATAGTGTCACCACCGAAACTAATCTATGAAATCTCCCCTAGGGATTTTGTCCCAATAATTCACAAAGCTGGAAGGATCTCTCTCAAATAAATTTTAGAAAATGTCAAGTCAAGAAAATGAGAGAGGGGTGCCTCATTTTCCCTTTTTATTCCTCTATTGACCCTTTTGTGACCCTTTCTCCTTTTAATAAGTTTAAGTGAATTTTCATCTTCCCAATGGTCACTTAGGTGCCCTTTTAATTACTTACTCAATGTCACCCTTTAAATTAATTTAATTCCCTCTCTGATGACTTTAATTAATTATTAATTCCCTTTTCCCTGCTGACTATAGCCTACGGGAATTACTATGTCTATTTCGTCAATCTCCCAAGAGCTCATTTTGAAAGGGACATTACACCGTATCTTTGATTCTTTTTCCCTTTGAATTCATATGTTCAAAGAATAGCTTCCTCAAATATTTATCAAATAATGCACTTTGCAGGGTCAAGGACTTTTCTTCATAATAGATTGGTTCTTGGGCCACCAATTCTGCTGCCATTTCTCCATTTGGTTGAGCTCCTTGTTCATCATCTAGAAATTCTATGTCTTCAATATTTACATCTCGCTGCATATCTTCAAGACCAATGTCCTCATCAGGTATGACCTTTAATATTTCTTGTTGATTATTCTATCTTTTCCTCTTACTAGTTATTGGTAATTTATAGGGCTTTTCAATATTCTTTTTAGGATGATAAGGATAATCTCCATCACTTGAATTTTTCAATCACATATTTTTGTTTCTTCTGTAAAATAGTTTGGGGGTTTTGTTTGGGTGTGCCACTTCTCTAAGAAGAATTTTGAGACTTTGTATTCTTTTCACTGACAACTCTTCCGTGTTGTTGATGAGCTTCATTTGCGCTGATGATGGTTTCAAGGTTTGTAACTAATATTTTTTTAGAGTTATTATCATTGTTTTCTTCTTCTCCATATATATAAGTATTTATGTATGAAGCGCTAAAACCTACAGAAAGCATATGATTCATAAAATATTGTTGAGGGTCAAACCTCTTCACTTGATTTTCCAACTTCATATTATACTGGTCAAATTGGGTTGCAAACTCATCAATTTCAGAGGCATTTTTCAATGTAATCTCACCAACTTTCAACGATAGTGGAATGAATTGATTTCTCTTCCTTTGACAAGAGAAATTGGCCCAGAATCTGTATTGTCTATAGAATTCCACCATGCATATTTTATCTGGTACATAAAATGGAATATATATCGAGGCTACCTGAGAGCAATAGACTCTGATTATGCTATATTTTTCATTTGATTCAAAGTTTCCCATTTTCTGTAAGAATTTTTCCACTTCCAATGATAATATTGAGGTATTGTTTCTGAATATGAGTCTTTTTAAAGAAGATGGAAAAGAACCATAAAATTCATAAAAGTGGTACATCACTTTCTGCTTCCACAGAGAAGGATACCAAGTGTGAACTGGCTCTGTTTTAGGATCAACTTGTTTTGACAAGTTCAATCCTTGAAATACATGAACATATACAATAGTGAAGACCAAATACACATGCATGTAGAATTTATTATCTTACTTGAAATTTGACAACTGAAATGATATCTCAGAAGATATAATTTTAGACCAGTTGAAAACTCTTTTCCCTTGAATAGAATAAAATAGAATGTAAAGAGATAAACAAGGGATAGTAGTAATTGAATCATGTCCCAATACCCTAGCAAAAATACAATCCAACTCTTTATAGGTTTCTTCAATTGACTAACTTGAATCAGTGACAATTCTTCTGACATTGTAGCTAGGTCTTCAAGACAATGCAACAAGAGATCCCTGCCACCATTTTTGGCTCTAATGAATTTCTTAGCTTCATCAGTTTTGAAGGTTGTTGTTATCTTTGGTAACTTGAGCATATGGTTAAAATTTGATGGCGCCAGAGAGATTGGAGACTGCCCATTAAATTTGATAATCCTCTGGTCCTTTTTCATAATTGTCTGTGCACCAAATCACTAATTATTTAACGTCAAATGCTTCTAGAACACATCCGACTTTGGTGATCTCCGATATCTAGATATCATCAACATCCCTTTCTTCAGGAGGTAATGTAGAATAGTGTCTGTATGCTCTTGACTAGTGGTATTTCAGGGATTCTCGTGCAAATGTATTCAGTGTGTCTCCACATAATCTTTCTCTTCTTATCACCATATTTCTTAACAATTGGCCAAGTATTCACAATCTTTCTGTAACAATGAAATAATATTTTTTTCATATTATCTGCTGGAGCTCTTATTTAAAAAGAGTGATTAAGTGAATTAAACTTGAATTTATGAGAAGGGTCTTGAGAAAAAAACACCATTAGTAACAATGCTTTATTACTTAACTTATTTGTCGTTTCACATAAGATGTGCATCAAATGTTTATTGGTGAACATATAATGAGTGAGGATTCTTGGCGGAGTGAAGAAATGGAATGGATTATGAAGAATTGAATGAAAAACATCTACTTCCGCGGTTTCATGGGATGCTTTGAAATATGACCAAGTGTAGAATGACGGACGGTCGGATGGGTATAAGAGCGCTTTTCAAAGCAGTGTGATGAACTCCTCTTCCGCGGTTGGACTCTAAAGACCAAGTATAAAACATAAAATCTCAAGAAAATGGTTAAGTACCAAATGTGGACGGACATACTTAAGATTATCATCGGAAAAAAATATACACCCGTGGACCCATCGTTCCACGAAAAATATGACAATATGACTAAGTGTTGGTGAAAATTGTGTGCATCGAAATAAAATAGTGTATTTTGGGGATGGCGAAAGTCAAGGTAAAGTTCATGAACCCTCTATGAATCGAAAATTTTCTAAGTATGGGATATGATACGAAAGGGAGATATTTGTGACTTAGAGAATTTTAAGATGAACATGTATTAAGAGAATTTTATTTTTAAATATTTTTTTATTCAATGATCATGTTATCAAGAGGTCAAAATAGATACAAATACTTTGAATCCCAATAATGTCAAAATAATACCAAAATATCTTTAAATTTTTTAATATTATCTATCGAATCTACAACACATTCAAAAGCATGAAGGTGATATAGAGGCTAGGTATAAAGAGAATTGGATTTTTTTAATATTTTTTTATTCAATCATCATGTTATCACACATTCAAAATATTTGACATCAAATGGGGCTGAAAGGGTTAATAATAAGTGAGTTTGTTACTCAAATAATTAGAAAGGGTTAATAATAAGTGAGTTTGTTACTCAAATAATTAAGTATTTGAAAGTTTTTTCAAGGAATTCTTTTTTGGATTGATATATTATAGTGAACTATGTAGCTATAGTATATGGCATTGATCCAAGTGGATACATGTAGCTACTCACATATGTGATTGTCTTAGAAATAGTTCTACACTATGTCACTTTTACAATTTTTTTTGTAGGTCTTAAACTTCCAACACATTTTTTAGGAACTTCCCATGCATTCTTGGCAATTGGCATGGCCTGGAAATATTTGATTATTAGGTTATCCAAACACATAGAGATTGAACTGAGATTTATAATAGTCCAAGAATCACCCCAAACAAAGTTTGTAAGTGGAAGTTGTGGCCCCTAGAAACTAACATATCAACTAGGCTCCTTAGGGCCCATATTCCTTTTGCCATATCATCTCCCAAACTTAGGGTTTTTTATATTAGGGTTTTAGACTTTATGTTAAAAGACAATTTCAACGTCTTGTAATGGCCTCTTTTTCTCAATGAGCATAGCTGATAATTATCTTCTTAGAGATAAACTACCACCATTCTAGTCATTTTGTAGTGCTTTGCATATTGTAATGTTTTTACAATTTCATTCATTAATAGAGTTTGGGTTTCACTATATTACTATTCTCTCTAGTGTCAGATGTGTGGAAGTAGTCCAAAGGACCTTTCAGAAACTTTGGAAATTCACTTTAATTAAAGGAATTATTAAAGTGAATTCCTTTTTATAATTAAAGTGAGTATAATTTAATGAAATGCTAAAATTATTATCATTTGTGAGTTAAATGAATCTTATCCATTGATCTCAAGTGAGGCGAGATCTAAACTCAACCATTAATCTCTTTGGAGATTAAGGTTAGGGTACAACTCAATATTATAAAAGGAAACCAAGGTGAAAGGAGAAGACACATATTGGAGACATCTATTGGAGTGAGTGACTCATAGAGAGAGAGAGAAAATAAATACTTTTTCTCAAGGAGATCTCAACAAGGGTGAAGAAGGAATTTCATTTACATATAAACTTAGTCCAAAGGAGAAGGAAGCAGATAGATTGGTAGCAAGGATAGATTTGGGAAGCAAAGCAGTAGTAGGTACAACCACAAATCGAGCCATACAAAGCCGTAGGAAGTGTCGTACGTGAAATACAAAAGACACAGTTGCATACATATGCATCATACCAGTGCAACATGGTGCGTACATATGCACCACATAGGTGCATAAGGGCATGTACATACATGCAAGACCAATTGTCAGGGGGTGCATAGATACACACAGTGCAAAAGGCACAAGTGCGTACATACATGTTGTACAAGGAACATACAAATCATACAAGACATCAGTACTGGTCCGTACAACAATGACAACAAAGTTTTTGGGTTGCATGTGTTGGCTATATATTTCCGTTTCTATTCTCAATGGATAGATTTCCCAGTTTGGGCACCCTTATAATCTTGGAGTCATTATTTAATGAAAATTTGATTTGAAGGGTAGAATTTTTGTGTGTTGTGTGAAGTTCAATTTCCATTTTTCTTTTGTTGTTGTATTTATTTCTAGTCAATATATTTTATTTTGTGTGTTGTAATTTGATTATAACAAGGAAATACACAAGTTAATAATCTATCTAGGTGCTGGGAATTGAGTTTTTCAACAACTGATATTATGTGGGCCCTCTTGGATGTAGGCCTAAGTTAGCATTTAGTCATTAAAACAAATCCTTATTCTTGAAGGGACCTATTTTCTTTTTAATGAAATTAAGTTGTCTTTTAATGCATTTAAGATGCATGTTCATGCTTCTATTTTCCATTGACATTATGCAGGGCCTAAACATCTCTAACCCCTTCAAGAGACTCATTGTATGCATTTTTATGTTAATGGTGATTGTCATGATGAATTCGTGAAACTTAGCAGTGAAAATTAATTGGTTTGGATCTATTTAGTTTGAATTTAGAACATTCATTTCCTACTTCTCCCATGTGGTATCATAACATGGATAGGGGGTGGTGTCGACAGTAGAATACCACAATTGGGTGGAAATTATTTGGTCTCAGCTAGTTCCATGGTGTGTAGAATTCAAAGAGAAACTGGATGTTTTTGGAAGAAACACCCTTGATCTATTAACCTTATGTAATGAAGAAACTTGTTCTGTACATCTACAGAGCTGATGCATTTCATATGATCTTGATATTAAAATATACAATGTCTTAACCCTCTATTATTAATGCAGAGAATAGTCACTAAGATCATTGTGTTTCATCTCTGACATTAGGAATTGAATGAGTATTTTATTGTTAAATTAGATATACTTTGTTGGCCTGTGATGGGTTTAGTTTTTAATTGTGCTACAAAAAATTCCCTTGGCACCCTCAAAACGCCATTCAACATTTCATATATGGCAATTGGTGGGAAACACAACCTAAACACCATGGAAATAGTTCAAGGTCATTTCCATTTTCTGAAACAATGTTTCGAAAAATAGAAATGCCAAAATGACCATTTCACCTCCTAAGAAATGTTTCATTATTTTAAAAAATGTTTGAGGTGCACAAGCCATGTTTCCAGCATGAAAAAAAAAACATAAAAAAAATGAAAAAAAGTCTAAACGAAACAAGATAAACCCTAACCCTAAACCAAACTTCTTGACGAATAAATGCACTCTCTTGGGCCTCCCTTAAGCACGCCAATACTCATGCTAGAGAAAATTTTTCATTGAGTATTACCATAATTTGAGTTCTTACATCTCATGTTTTTTTAATATATGGGTGTGTGTATATTTTTTCTTTCTCTGTTGTATCCTATCCAAACTTTTTTGAAAAATTTCCATTTCCATTACATATATGGTATCTCTATATTGTTCAATGGTTGTTTCAATGCAACTTAGGTTATTATTTGAGGGAAGTCCAAATCCCATGAAAAGACACTTCATAAACATATGTTTCTATTACATACAACATACTTACTTGAAGTATAGATAACCATCACTTACTATTGATGTTATGGTACTTGCGGGAGGTATTAACCTCCACATGTAACCTTTGATGAGACTAGAATATTTCGGGAAGCAAGAGAAACCCTAAAATGTTGGATAATAATCTTAGAAGACAAGTCGACTCAAGATAATAATTTATATTAAATTATTATCCTCTAGAAGTAGTAGTTGGCCCACTTAGGTCACTTGGAGGACTATAAATAAGAGGGCGCTAGAGATCATTTGTCACACACACCCTCACAACTGCATAAGGACAAGTGGTGCGCATGACTGGAGGAGAGTTGCAACTGCTGCAGTGGTGACTTGATCTTTGGTTATGGTTGGACTTTCTACTTGGTTATGGTTTGAACTTTCTTCTAGGTACACTAGCTCTGGAGAGAGGTACGCTACCTTGGTTGGCTATTAGTTCTAGGATTTTCTTCCGGAATTATTTTTTCTATCAATGTTAAGGTTCTCGGGGGTGGCATTTGTGCCTATGGTTGGGTGACAATATTGAGATATTTTCTACGGTGAAACAAGCACACCTATTATTCTAACAAGTTACGGGCCCACACTATCTTCGGGAAATCTAACCACTGGAAGGTAGATTGGGAGGATTTCCTCAGTTGCAGTTGCAGTTGCAGTCAAATTTTTGTTGCAACAACAAAGCCCTAATCCTCGTGTTAAGGCACCTTAAGTGAAACGCTTGACCTAATTCCTGGATAACCTAGTACGCCCTAGCCTAGTGCACATCCTGGTACTTTTAGCAAGCCAAGGCGTCAAGTTTTATTATTTTGGTCAAAGTTAAAGGTTGACCAAGTCAAAATCAAAGGTTGACCAAGTCAAAGTCAAAGGTTGACCAAGTCAAAGTCAAAGGTTGGCCAATTCAAAGTAGTCATGAATTACTCTATGAATTTAGAAAACAAGTTAGAAGGGGCTTCTAAATTCAAAGCATGGAAGAAAAGGATTGACCTCATCCTTTCTAAGAATAAAGTGTTGGATATCATGAAAGGGAAGATCATGGAACAACAGTTCGAAGCAGGAAAAGAGAAGGAAACTTATAATGTTGCAGTTATGGAGAAGTTCAAGGACCATGTCATGAATTACTCTATGAATTTAGAAAACAAGTTAGAAGGGGCTTCTAACTTCAAAGCATGGAAGAAAAGGATTGACCTCATCCTTTCCAAGAATAAAGTGTTGGATATCATGAAAGGGAAGATCATGGAACCACAGTTCGAAGCAGGAAAAGAGAAGGAAACTTATAATGTTGCAGTTATGGAGAAGTTCAAGGACCATGACATCAATGCTATTAGTATCATAGTGGACTCTGTAAAGGACCATTTGATACCCTACATTTCTCATCTTGACTTATCTGAGAAGATGTACGATGCCCTAACCAACCTCTTCTTAGTTAGAAATATTGGACAAGTGATGAGTCTGAAGAATGAGCTCTATGACATTAAAATTAATGATGATGACACCATAACATCATACTTTGTATGAATATCTTAGTTAATAGATCATATACAAGATATTGAGGAAATCATTTCAGAAAAGGAACTAGTAAATGGCCTTCCCAAGACATGGGATGCATTTTCCACAAGCATGAACACAAGAAGGAGTATCCCACATTTGAAGAAATTTGGACTTGTTGTGCACAAGAAGAATCAAGGATTAGCACAAAAGAGAAATCCCAAAAGAAATATGATGATCAATCCTACACAACAAAGTTCAAGAAATTCAGGAATAAGAAGAAGTTTGGATCAAGGAAGAAACCAAATCAAGAAAGGGATATGTCAAAAATAGAATTCTTCAACTGCCAAAAATATGGTCACTATAGGAACCAATGTCCTGAGTTAAATAAAATGAAGGAAACACACAAAGCAATAGTTTTCAAAGAAAAGGAACTCTCAAAGAAAGTCAAGCAGGATGAAGAGGACTTTTTTTTATAGTCAAGGTAACAACATTCTTTTGTAACCTAGTCCTTGTACATACCATGTTTACATATTTCTTGTACATATCATGTGTATCTATTTCTTGATAAGATGGTCAATATCAATGAAAAAACACCTATGGAAGAATAAAAAGATAAGAATTGTCATTACAATGACTACTATTCAAACAATGTATCTGAAAAGGATGAAGTATGTTGACAACCTTTGGTCACAATTCCTATAAGTAGAAACTTCTAGATGGACTGCAATCAGAATCAAACTTGAAGGAGTCAGACCAGAAAGAAGTCAGTAATCAAGAGGAAACTATAATAGACTTGTGACACTTCACAAAAAGCAGTAAGGATGCAGACATAAGCATGGAATCTCTAAGATGGAGGGAGCTGATTGCCAAATCCTAAAAGAAGAGCATGCATATTGCTCATTCAGGAATGAACATGGGATTAGAAGGGAGATAATCCCCAATGATATGATCCATTGAAGAAGAATCCATGAAGATTATGAAGTATTTATCCATGTTATTCATTGGAGGTAGCAACCATTCGAAAATAAGCTTTGAGTATCCTTGGTTGTCTATCTACATTCTTATGATGAAAGGAAGAAGTTGGAATCATCAGGAATGAAGAACATGAAATCTATAGAAGACTATATGGACCCCAAAGTTGAAGAACATGAAAGATTCCAAGAAAGAAAGAAAATCCAAAACAACCAATTGAACCAGTTATTATACCGAGAATCATAATACTACCAGCATGGTTTGAACCCACTAGAAGCAATCAAGAAAAAGGAATGGAAGGAAGCTATGATGAAGAACAATGCATGTGAAAAATTGTGAAAAAATGACTTATGAATGGAAACATTAATAGATATAAGGAGAGATTTAGAACTAGAGGGTTCTCCCAGAAGGAGGGAGAAAACTATGATGGCAACTTTTTCCAGTAAACCAGAGGTACCTCTATTTGAGCCATTATATCTCTTGCAGTATCCATGGATTGTATTTTACATCAGTTAGATGTAAAATAATTTTGTTCCCAATAGAGAAATTGAGGAAGAAGCATATGTAGAGAAACCTCAAGGTTTTGAGGTATACCAGAAAGAGACCCTTGCATACAGATGGAAGAAGACCTTGTATGGATCCAAGCAACTTGGTGCAGAGCCTCTCATGTGAAACGAAAGCATGGTGAAAACTTCCTATGACAGAGGAAGTGTATCAAAATGGTTCTTTAGAAGTATGAGATAATGGATTGCAAATCCATGGCAAGATCCCATGATGACAAATATGGAGAAATTGAGAGACTCTGATCTAGTAGACCCGTCCCTGTATCAAAAATTGAATGGCTCTTTGATGTATTTGGAGAATACTTAGCCAGATATTTGCTTTACTATGAAAATAGTTCTAGGTGGAACCTATCCATGAGAATTGAATAAAGCATGCCTTGAAATGTCTTTGTGGGATGTTTGAGTTATGATATACAACTGCATGTATTTATCGATTCAGATTGGTTAGAGAGTGCATATAAAAAAGTAAGTGTTTATTCGATATGTTTCAGTTTGATCTTTTCCATGATATTATAGGCTAGTAGGAAACAAAAATCTATTGCACTCAGCATTGCAGAAGAAAAATATATTGCAACTTGTGATGCTTGTACCAAAGTAGTGTGGCTCCATAAGCCAATTTCTGGACTGTTTGATTAAGTTCCGGATTCGATCATGATATATTGTGATAATCAAAGTTGTGTGAAGCTTTCAAAGAACCCAATGTTCCATGACAGGTCGAAGCACATTGAGATCAAGTATTAGTTTCTCTATGATAGAGTCTAGAAGGGGAGAAGTGGTTCTCCAGTATATATTCACAGATGAGTAGATATCAGATATTTTGGAAAGCCTCTATCCAAAATGAAAAGTTTGTGTACTTAAGGAACAAGATGAGGCTCGTGAAGGTGAATTATTGGAAAAGGAAGTGATTACTACTAGGTTGGGAGGGAGCACTGATATGTTATTGATATATGGACAATCATTTTACAGTTTGGAAAATATTCCAAGTTGGGAATTCACTTTCTAGTCTGAAAAGTGATCCAATATTTCTGATGGACAACCATTTTGTTGTTCGTAAAATGGCCCAGAACAGACAGTCATTTTTGTAACAAAAATGGTCTGATAGATTGGTGATGTACCATAGACAACGATTCCTCTTGTGACCAGTGTGGGGGAATGGTATAGGAGATTCATTATCCTTGGCAGTCACTCTAAGAAGTGGTCAAGTAGAATGGTATTCCTCTCCGAGCAGTCATTCTTTCAAAGTTCACACTTGTGAGTAGTTTCGAAGAATCGTATGATATAGGAGGTTGGTGCAGGACAGTCATTTCCATAGGAAATGATCCAGAATGTCATTCCCTAGGGAAGAATCATTCTCTCTAGGTTGCATTGTGATTAGTGCCAGAAGAATGGTCCAGTTAGGTTGAATGGTCCAGGTTCAACAATTAGGGCTAGTCATTCCCTAGGGTAGACTCATTCTCTCCAAGTCGTAGTATGAATCGTGCCGAAATAATGGCCCAGTTAGGTTGAATGGTACAGGTTCATAAATCAACGAAAATTATTCTTCTATGATTGGGAAGAATAGTCCAGATAGCCCATGGATGATATTTAACCTTTTGAGGGAAGATTCTCTTCCAGATATCACATATATGAGTGGAATAATGACCCAGATGACTCAATTTGTATCATGACATTGTTGATGCAGGTTGATATCAGATGATATGATTGTTGTGGAGATTGTATGTCTCTAGACAGTAGTTGTATGCTATTGTAGTGGATTTGATCCATTGGTAGTGACTATGTGTCACTGGTTATTAGTTGTGTACTACTAGGAGTGGTTGTGTACTACTGGATAATAGTTATATACTACTATGAATAGACACAATTGTGTTCTATTGGATGGCATTGTTCTGATTTCCAGATAGACTATCTAGTTAGATAGTGATGTTGGTGCTAGTGATTTGATCATGAGATAGCTTGTGTGGCTACGATGATGCCACATGTTGATTTGTCTGTTCGTGCTCAAGGAAATTGCATTAATACCTCCCTAGTTAGGAGGGAGTGTTGATATTACAATAGTTGTGGGAGGTATTAACCTCTACGTGTAACCTTTGACAAGACTAGAATATTTTGGGAAGCAAGAGAAACCCTAAAACATTAGATAATAATCGTAGAAGACAAGCCAGATCAAGATAATAATTTATATTAAATTATTATCCTCCAGAAGTAGAAGTTGGCCCAGTTAGGTCACTTGGAGGATTATAAATAAGAGGGCGTTAGAGCTTATTTTTCACACACACTCTCACAACTGCATAAGCACAAGTGGTGCGCATGACTGGAGGAGAGTTGCAGTTGTTGTAGTGGTGACTTGGTCTTTGGTTATGGTTGGAATTTATTCTTGGTTAAGGTTTGAACTTTCTTCTAGGTATGCTACCTTGGTTGGCTATTGGTTCTAGGCTTTGATTCCAGAATTATTCTGTCTGTCAAGGTTAAGGTGACCAGGGGTGGAATTTGTGCCTATTGTTGGGTGACAATATTGAGATATTGTCTATGGTGAAACGAGCACACCTATTATTCTAACACTTACTAGTCTACAAAAGCATTGAAAGGTAAGAATGTTTAGCATTCAAAAATTCTTGGTGGTCACATTTTATCCTTGGGACATTTTTCATATTTCAAAGTGCTTGATGATCATGTGTGGTTGTAGGATTTGATGTTCTATTTTATGACTTGAATGAGTTTGATTTGAAGACTTGATGAATGGATAACTTAATGAAAAAAACATATGCATTATGCATCCTATTGCTTGCATGTTGTGCTTAATGTCTTGATCATATTCTTCAGTTTCGAACTCTTGACTAGAATCGAAAAACCACTAATCTTTCTTTTGAGTTTGAGACTTGGCACATGTGGTTTTAAGGAAACTTATATACAACCACCCATGATTATCTTTAAACAAGCCCAATACTCATTCATAAGTTTGATTGAAAGAAGGGAATGTAAGGTTTATAGTATAGTGGCAAGTGCCTTCTTGATCGCATAAATGATCTCATCCTTTATTTGGTTGCAGGAGCAAGTTTGCAGGGCGACTTCATTTACATGACTACTTTAGCCTTGAAATGCATGTGGGGAATCCCTTGTGGATCTTGTCTGCCGTTTGAAGCTAATAGTCAACATTATGGACTAAGCCCTTTATTTCCCAAAACTCAGCCAATTCTTGTTCCTATCACCTTTGTATTGATGAGGACGTGACCTTGATCCTTGTCAGGCCCCCCTCATTGGGTTCGTCTCATTAGGCTATCCAAATGAAGTCCCTTATGAAATTCCTGAAGTCTGAAAGGCACAAGCTTCTTTGGATTAATCTCAATGGGTTCTTCTTTTGGACTCCCCTCTCTCCGAAAACCATGATTGGCATGATGCCCTCACTTGTGTGTAAATTGACCTCATTTTCCTAATTTTTATTTTATTATTAATTTTGTACATAATTTGTATATTTTTTAATTTTTATTTATTTCTTCTTTTTGTTTTAGTTTTAATTTTTATTCACTATTTTTGTATTTACTTATTTTCATTTGCATTTTTCCTATTGTTTTGCAAAACCACATGGTTTTCCCCCAAAATTACCCTTGGTGTTTTTTTTTACATGGAACAAATTGAGTTTACTTTAGAAATATTTTACACAGGTCAAATTTGTTTTACATGGGTAGACTTTTTTTTTAAATGGTGTGTTTTTCGTAAAACCTTTTGACTTTTTGATTTATATATAGATATATTTATATGTTTGTTTGTTTCTTACCCTTTATTTATTTCTCTTTTAAATTTATTTTCGTTTTTCCCATTTAGTTTCATTTTCTTTTTTAACATTCTTTTTTCATTTTTCCATGGTTCCTCCCATTGGTCTTTACCTTCACTTAATGGTAAATTCCATTGGGAATTACCATTAAGACAAACCTTACCTCATTCTTGGAATCCCCTCTTCCCCTTTCCGAATACATAACCATCAAGAAGCTCATACTTAATATTATTCATTTGTCTTTGAGCATTATTTATCATCATTGTGATGAGCCATCAAAGTCGAGCCATCAGAACTGAATCCTTATTTTCATTCACCTACCCAACCTATCAGATTTCGATGGACACATGCTACAGTATGAGGTACTATAGAATGAACTACTGCAGAATGGAATGATTTGACAACCATCAAAGCCCAACGAACATCGTTAGAAAAGAATGATGTTGTGAAATGGTTATGTTGTGGAATGGATCGACTCAACGATCGTTGTCGGAAATAACTGCTATAGAATTTGGATGTTGTAGAATGGCCCAACGACCATTGGAACCCGAAAATCTTCATCAGAAAGAGTGATCCTATGGAATCAAGCTGTTGCAGAATGGTTAAAGATCAATGACCCAGATTCACCCACAAACATGATCAAAGGCTGTTGAGCACTAGTTTTAAAACAAATATATCCATAACTATAGGTGTCAAAATAAAGCTCATGATGCCTCGTTGGAAATATATTGAGATGAATAATGCATTGGGATAGGACTTTAGTCCAAAATAGCAATGAAAAACTCTAGAAAACGCAAGGAACAACAAACCATGAATTTGGGGAAAATTTGACTATGAAAACTTTAAACGACCATATCTTGAGCTACATGAAATTGAATCAAGCCTAGGATAGCTCGTCAGAAAGATAGAAGAGAGTAGAATAGGATAGCATAAAAATTATTAATAAATCGAAGCCCAAAATTCTCAGAAAATGAAAAAACACATAAGAGGCTTGGATTTAATTGAAGAATGGGTAGTGCAATGTTCCAACAATCATATATGAATCTACAGGAGTCGAAATCATGCCTACAATAGCTCGATGAGAATATGAGATAGAGAAGAATAAGATGGAATGATATTATTTAGCAAGCTAGCACCAGTAACACCCATAATAACTCAAGGAACAAAAGAGGACACCAATGGGAAGAATTAATAATTTTGTTTAATGAATATTATTTGTTAACTTCCTTAGGGACAAAATAACCACCTAGGAGTTTCTCCAACTTCTATTCATAACACTCACATGCTAATTTTTGAAAATGGATAAAATTTGAAATGAAAAATGACAAATAAAAGGAAAATTAAGTGAACAATCACAAGAGATGAAGAGTCTCTCTTGTCTTATAAAAGAGGACTCATTAAATGTAATATAGGACTTTTCCCCATTGTATAGTCTGATAATACTCTTCTTTTTGAATATATGAAGAGAAAAAATCATTTTTGAAGTCATAATTGTTTTCAAATGCTTGTGAGACTATTCTATACATCTATTTGTCATTTGAGTTTTCTGGGTACTAATCATGCGAACTATTTATATGCTTAGTATCTAGAATTCTTACGCTGTTGTGATTTCTAATGAGTGTAGGGATGATGTTACAGGTAACTATTTGAGATGATATCTATGATATTATTGTTATAACATACTCTTGGTTTTCATGAACTATTTATGTTGTCAAAGTATCATTTTAAGTTGTGTTCATCTATTAGTTTTTCTCCCACGAGGTTAGAAGTAGTTAGATTGGATTATTTTTATTTCATTTAGATTAGTCTTAGGATTAATTATAACTCTTTGGGAAACAATTCAATGTCTTTCCCCTTTTTATTCTTTTAATACTTAGTGGAAACGAGACCCACATACTCATCGGAAACGCTACACCAAACAAGAGTAGGTCTAATTGGGACCTGCCATCAGGCATTCTCCTTTACCTGATTGACATGCCATTTGGACTCGTCAACAAAAATGGTGCTAGAAGGAGGGTCATATGACAAGTTGATCCCGTGGAGTCATTTTTATTAAATTTTTTTAATTTACTAATGGTTCCATCCCAAATCCCTTTATGGAGATGTTTTTCTGGTAATGTACCTCCCAAACCTCCTAGAAAGATTTTACATTTCTTGTTGCAACTTAAATTTGATGGAGAGGGTGAAACCTATGCATTTGAACATGCTTTACAATTCTGGATTTTTTTTTTCTTTTCAAAATATTACTGATAGAGATCTCACTTTTGTAGGCCGGGTCAAGAGTTGGTGGAAGACTTTGCCATCTACCTATATTCACACATGGGAACAATTTATGTGTGAGTTTCTGCATTCTTTTGAGAATTATGATTATGATAACTTATGTGAAGAGATAACATACCTTAGCAAACACAAAGATGAATCTCTTGAAGATTTTTTTATCACATTTACTCATCTTTTCTATAGGTTTCCTTTGGATGATAGGCCTTCTACCAATGATTTAATTTCCTATTTAATTTCTCTTACTCATGAAACATATAAACTAGAGGATAATGAATATAAATAATGTATTAATGGTCCCTTACATGGTGTTGTTGGATAAATCAGTGAATGCAGACATAAACTAATCTCCCTAGATCCACCTGGATCTAGAACAAAACAAGACATGACATGACGCTTTCCCTAAGTTACTATCATGAATTTACTACCAAAGAAGGAATGGATGGCATACCTTTGGATATATCTTCCTTATATCTTTGTTGTCCCCACTTCGCTCCAGTGCTCTTGTGAGATCAGATCTCCAATGACACAAACCAACCAAAATGAAAGCAACAATAATAGATTCAATGAAAACATAAACATGTGATCAAGGAGTCATGTATTAAAATGATAATGATTTTATGGGAAAAAAGCATGCCACTGTATTATATAATGTGAAATAAATATACAACCAGATGCCTTGATGTTGTCAGGTTCCTTCCAACAGTTCCTTTCTTCCCACACACTTCTTTCTCCATGGATTTTGAGACCAACAATCTATCTTGACAAAGATCAAATCCAACATACCAAGCTAACAATCTCAAGATAAATTTCTAATCTCAAAGGCTCAAGAACTTTCCCACCCTAATCAATCTAACTTTCTCCATGAGATCTCCTCTCCTTTTATAGGATGAAGAGGATAAGGTGAAGAGGTTAGGATGATCCCACTAAATCATGAAAGAGAGTAAGATTCAAACCATTCGGAGGCCACCTCACCATAGAAGCTTCTCCTTCTAGAAGCATCGATAAGACACTTGTTTTTCCCACGTACAGGAATTTCTGCACCCTAGCTATAGTGCAGCCTGTGGAAACTAGGAATTTCCTCACCCTAGCTATAGTGCAGCCTGCGGAAACCAGAAATTTCCTCACCCTGGATATAGTGCAGCCTGTGGAAACCAGGAATATCCTCACCTTGGCTATAGTGCAGCCTGCGGAAATCCTCTTTAATAGGTTTTTTACAAAGGAAAATACAACTTCTTCTCTCAGTAAAAGTTATTCTCCCTTCATTCTTCAAGAATTCATGCCATTGACCCCTCTAAAGGCAACAGATAGGTTTACACGATTAACGGTCATAGGAGTGACAAAAATAATGTGTAACATAGAGCCCCCCAAAGTATGAAGTTAGAACAGAGTGATAGCTGAAATTCTTTGTTGAGTGTGTGTAGGTAACAAGGAACACATCGGTCAGAAACCTGCCAACAAACAAGGAAATACAGTACAATAATATATCATCACTAAGGTAGGCATTCCCATACTCAAAATACAAATGACTCAAAACATAAATGCCGACATGCAAAGATCCATTTCAAGTAAGACAGGTCATGGCCACCAAACATACACTGTGGATCCATGCCATTATGAACCAAATATAAACATAGCCACCAAAAATACACTATGGATCTATGTGTTAAAGACTCAAATTTGAACATAGCCATGAGACATACAATGTGGATATATGCAACAAGACAAACTGAATATACTCCAACTCAACCTGAATCTGTTAGAAAAGTTTCAGGGTCTTCATCTCCACCACTCTATAGTATGAATCTAACCATGTGAATACATGTGTTGAAGTCGAACATGGAAGAAACCACTTGATTACTGGTCATTAGTGTATACCATTAACAAGTGCGAGGGAAAACACCATTAATGTCAATGACTCCCAAGGTACTCTAGTACAATCCAATGAATGTGAATTAATGAGCTGAAGTCAAACACTCGACGAAATATCCTGATCAGGGGTCAATGATGAAAACCCACTATCGAAAGTGAGGAAACTTGCCATTGAGGCATGGAAGTTCCAAGGTACCAATTAGTTTCTAAGTCTAATTCTTGGATAATGAGTTGAAGTCGACAGGAAAAGACTCATCACAGGAGGGCCTTAATGTATCCCACATCGATGACACGAAACGGGTAACAAGATTTGGTGTAGATCAGAGTAACAAGTGATTTAGGACTGACTTGGGGATGGTCGATGCAATAGAAGGCTTAAGGACTACAGAAATGGCCAACGTAATAGAAGGATTTTTGGGTTTAACTTCTCTTTGAACATATTGATGACACGACAACTGTCTTGGAAACACTGACTCAACAACAGGGATCACAAACCAATTTGTAATATTATAAAGGAGTATGATCAAGAGACAAGCGAATTTTCCAACCCAGACACAAAGCAAGTGAAAGGGTGTCATATTCAAAAGCAACTCTTCCATGGAATACAGGTTTAGACACATTTCTTTTCCAATTCCCCCCCCACCATTTCTGATGAGTACCTCTTTATTTTTACGTAAGCTTGACGAGGATAACATATGCTTGTTGATGTAAGCTCATCCTTTGGATGATTCTTTCAGAGTATGTTTAACAAACCCTAGGAAGGAGTGGTTCGATCCCATATGAGTCTTTCGATGTTTGTTTTATGAGTCCAAAGAAAGAAAACTCAGGGGTTTTTCATGTTTAGAGAGTCTGAAAAACACTTAAAGAGAACTCTCTCAGTTCCTTTTTCGTAAGTTAGTTTGATGAGACCGAAAAAGTGATAACCTACCACCCATCGAACATTTTCTTCAAATGATTTTATGAGCGTGAAAAGAAAAAGATTGCTCGACAATCTTTTCATGTTTAAAGAGTCTGAAAAGAGCTTAAAGGGAACTCCAGGGGGTTCCTTTTTCATATAACCTTTATGAGTCCGAAAAAGTGATAAAAATTTACTCGGTTACATTCTCATTGATTTACGAGCATGATAAAGAACAAAGACTAAGCTCGGTAACTTATTATCATGTATTTACAAGCATGAGAAAGAAGAAATACTAAGCTCAGGATTGTTTTCATTTTTACGCAAGCTTTAAAACAAAACAAAACAATTCTTGGAATAGATTTTATTTTTTACACAAGCTTAAAACTAAACAAAACTATGCTTGGACCTGGTTTCATTTTTACCCAAGCTTGAATCAGAGGAAACTATGCTTGAGGTAGGTCGTTTCATTTTTACACAAGCTTGAACCATAGAAAACTATTCATGGACTTCCCAACGCATAACACATGGATGGTTTCGTCCAATGGCATAGGTGGATGAAATGAAACTTCAAATTGTAGACGAAGGACTTGACTGAAAAAGAGAGGGGGAAAAATATTTCATTTTTTAATGAGCTTGACACAGGAGAAGAACTATGCTCATAAATCTAGGTATAATCCCTAGACCACTGTTTCATTTTTAATGAGCTTGACATAGAAACAAGAACTATGATCATAACCTCTATTTCATTTTTTAACGAGGTTGCCACAGAGATGCAAAAAACTATCCTCATAACTGGTTTCATTTTTTAATGAGATTGAAATAAAAAAATTATGCTCAAAACTGGTTTCATTTTTTAATGAGCTTGAAATCAGAAAACCATGCTCAAAGATGGTTTCATTTTTTAATGAGCTTGAAATCAAAAAACCATGCTCAAAGATGGTTTCATTTTTTAATGAGCTTGAAATCAAAAAACCATGCTCAAATATGGTTTCATTTTTTAATGAGATTGAAATAAAAAAACCACGCTCAAAGACTCTCTTCGTGATCACGGCTTCCAAGAGGACAGTTCTCTGGAAGGAAACCATGTCAAGGGACAAAACACGGTCATGGTCTCCAAGAGATATTCACTTGATGGAAGAAACACACTCTGGAAGGAGCACATGTCTAGGGTCACGACAGGGGTAAAGAGGTCAGGCTCCAATAGCCCTACCGAAGAGATCACCATGTCAACTACCGGATCCAAGTCATTGTCATTGGTAGCGGAAGGCATGGGAGACAATGCCACATAATTGAACTATGGTAGGGATGATACCATCTGCATATAAGAACCATGTAGGGAGGTCATTGAGGTCAAGTCAGGACCAAAAAATGAAAGTTCATCAATGGTCACAATTCTTCCATCGTGCGAGAAAGATATCACACGAAAAAGAGTGGACACGATAGTTTTCATGGCATAGACATAATCTTTCCCAACGAGTAACACAAAATCCAAGGGATCTTGGACTACCATGAAATCAATAAAGACAATTTTCCCTCCCAAATTACACCAAACAGAGGAAGGGTCCCTAAAGGTTGACTAATCCTTCTCCCGTGTCAAGCTCATGTTGATCCTTCACCTTCTTCACCAGTAAGATATTCTTCGCCTTCTTCACTTGCAAGGTCTTCTTCCATTTCATATTCTTCACCGAGTGAAAGCTATGAAGTTAGTAACCTGGTGAATAAGAAGAAGAAGAAAAATAAGCAAGGATCCACACTTCCAACCACTACCGGACATGTTGGAAAACAACCAGTTATTGTTAATCGTGCTGGGAGTGTTGATGATGTCAAGATCACCCAAACAACCTGTAAGCCCAAGTACCCTTGTAGGCTTTGTAAGGGTAGCCATCTTCTTAAGGATTTCCTTTGTCTATCCAAGGTTATAGAAGTATGGTCTACACACCCTCACCAACCCATGTCGTTAGCCTCTGAACAACATGATGATGACCTCCTGTCAAATAGTCACGATATAGTTGGGAAGAAGAAAAGTTGAGCCAAGTTCCCATGTATGTTATGAAAAGGGCATCATCTGACTCATCTTTTCCCTCATATGGAAGAAACCTCGAAATTCCTGGAAGACATGACTGTTTCATAGCCTCAACTTCTAGCTGCTTATCGCAAGCATAGTCACCAATTTTGTTGTTGGATAAATTGGTGAATGCAGACATAAACTAATCTCCCTAGATCCACCTAGATCTAGAACAAAACAAGAAAGGACATGACGCTTTCCCTAAGTTACTATCATTGAATTTACTACCAAAGAAGGAATGGATGACATACCTTTAGATATCGCTTCCTTATATCTTTTTTGTCCCTACTTCGCTCTGATGCTCTTGTGAGATCAGATCTGCAATGACACAAACCAACCAAAGTGAAAGCAACAATAATAGATTCAACATGTGATCAAGGAGTCATGTAATAAAATGATAATGATTTTATGGGAAAAAAACATGCCACTATATTATATAATGTGGAAAAAAGATACAACCAGACACCTTGATGTTGTCAGGTTCCTTCCAACAGTTCCTTGCTTCCCACACACTTCTTTCTCCACAGATTCTGAGACCAACAATCTATCTTGACAAAGCTAAAAGCCAACATACCAAGCTAACAATCTCAAGCTAAATTTCTAATCTCAAAGGCTCAAGAACTTTCCAACCCCAATCAAGCTAACTTTTTCCATGAGAGCTCCTCTCCTTTTATAGGCTGAAGAGGATAAGGTGAGAAGGTTAGGATGATCCCACTAAATAATGAAAGCGAGTAAGATCCAAACTGTTCGGAGGCCACCTCACTATAGAAGATTCTCCTTCTAGAAGCATCGAGAAGATGCTCGTTTTTCCCACGTACAGGAATTTTCTCACCCTAGCTATAGTGCGGCTTGCAGAAACTTGGAATTTTCTCACTCTGGCTATAGTGCAACCTGTAGAAACCAAGAATTTCCTCACCCTGGCTATAGTGTAGCCTGCAAAAACCAAGAATTTCCTCACCCTGGCTATAGTGCAGCCTGCAGAAACCAGGAATTTCCTCACCCTATCTATAGTGCAGCCTGTGGAAATCCTCTTTAATAGGGTTTTTACAAAGGAAAACACAACTTTTTCTCTCAGTAAAAATTCTTCTCCCTTCATTCTTCAATAATTCAGGCCACTGACCCCTCTGAAGGCAACAGATAGGTTTACACCATTAACGGTCATAAGGGTGACGAAAATAATGTGTAACACATGGTGATTTAGATTTAAATGAAAATGTTGAAAATGATAAGGGTTTAGTTGGACTCCATATGTCCTAATATTTATTTACTATGGAGGATATATATTAGAGAGAGAATTATTTTCAAAAGAAACATATTTATCCTCCCACCACTCCATCCCCTCTTTCTTTCCCTGTGACGAAAAATATACCTCTTGTGTTGTAAATTTGAGTTCATATTTTTATGTAGTTTCCCAAGAGAAGGGTTTTTCTATTGATAATGGGACACTTCAGGTCACACCGATGGTTATGTCAAGTTCTCATTATCCTATCTCATATTTTCCATCACAAGGAATGGAAGAGGAAGTTTTGGGGAGTGACATGAATGTTTATCATTGTGTTAATGAAGAAAATATAGGCACCCATGACATGAATCCTTCCTCACCCATGTATAATTTGAAATTAGTTTATATTGATTTGAATTTTCCTACTCTTATAAATTCTCCTAGTTCAATTGACATAGATAAAGAATGTTTTCCTACTGCTAGTGGATCATTTATTGAAAATTGTTGTTCTAAAAGTTCTTGTGATGTGCTCTTCTCCTCTAACCATGAGTATGCTATGAAATATATTTCAAATTCTCATATTGTGCGAGATCAAGACAACCACACTGATCTCTTCACTTAAGGAGAAGAAATTAACATACAAGACATACCACTTCTATCACAACAATCCACTTTTTTCTTGGAAGAGGAAAACCATGTTGAGGAAGAATGTGTTGATTGTGAAACCATTCCTAGTGTGGATCATACCAACTCCCAATCATTCATCAATGTTCTTAAGGAAGAGGAAATAACATTAAGGGAGTCATTTGTTGAAAATGTTTCATGTACAAGATAAACTTTTAATTCTCTTAATTCTTCCACTTATTATTATTTGTATCCTGATCTCTTTAATGATTTTGTTTTGAAAGAAGTCACCCATTATTCTATTCAAATGAAATCAATAGGCTCGACCTGTTTTGAAGTACTTGATGGTGGTAATGTGCATTCATAAGATAGAGAGGATAATTCCTCTTCCCTTGAACTTAACACAAGTATGCCTTATCATCCTTTTCCATGGGACAAAGGAAATGTTGTAGCAAATGTATATCAAACCATGTCTTCTTATGTTTCATATTCAGTTTGGATTAATAGAGAGTCTTATTGTTCAAGTATCCCTTTAGTTAATATTGTTGATGCTAGTGGCTTCCACCATTGTCTTGAGCATTTTTCTTATACCATGGTGGGTACTAGCCCATGACTATCATTCGATTCCACTATTCTATCTCAAGTAGATGGTTGCTTGAAGTATAAGCCTCGAGAGGCTTGTCAAGACAATAAGGCACTTCGGTCTACACCGATGTTTATGTCAATCCCTAGTTCTCTTGGTTTGTCTTTCGAATTTAACAAGTTTACTAGCATAATGCCTCTCTCACCAAGTACACTTCATATGAATTCTATGCACGGTTCTCATTCGGTATGCTACTTTCCATTGAACTCACTCTATCAATTCTATGTTAGCCATGGTCGATTTTATGATAGAATTGAAACATTTGGAGGAGTTTTATTCAGCTAATGTTCCCATGAATTATCATTGTCACATATTTAATATAGTGGATAGAATTTTTCATGCTCTAATTTTTCCTACTTTTACTCTATATTTATTCCAAGCTCTATCATCGATATTTTGTCTTGAACATATGTTTGCAGGCTTGGCATTATACATATGGATACATTGGCATTATGACTTTGCATATCTCATTTTACATCCATTGTAGCATATAATAGGAGTAGGATAGAGTAGGCTAGTGTTTTTTTTTTCTTCGCATAGTATTAATTTCGCTTTCTAGTTTTTTGATTAGTTTTTTGTTCTCCTTTTATTTTATTTACTATTGGTTGAACAATACATGTAATTCTCAACAGAGGTGGGAGGAGATAGTAAATATTGCACACTAATTTCCCCTTGAATGGACTTTTTGAATTTAATTGTGATATGAATTTTTTATTTTATTTTTCGCTCTCAAAACTCTCTATCCGTGGGACAATTTTCAGATCCTTGCTTATATTCATTCTCCACTTTGACAAATCTTTTTCAAGCATTTTGTTATTGTACAAGTGGGTCTTTTAAATAAAGGACATTATTTATCCCCTATTTTGGTGAGAGTAGGCACTTAGATTTGTTCCATATCATATCAACATGATTCTAATTGGGAAAGTTCGCTTGGTTGATATTCTTTTTAAGTTCTGATTTTGATGTCCCATACACATTGAATGAAAGTTTTGAGTATTAAAATTCTTCCCATCTGAAATCCAAGCCACTCCAACTCCTTGTAATCTCTTTAGATGATTATTTTTCCTTGGTTTTGGAGTTATCCAAATGGTTTCTTTTCCATTGACTCTTTTCTGTGATTACTTTCAGCGAACATGATTTTTTGTATAGTATTTTCTTTGCATAGTGAACTTGGTTGATTTCTATTTTATTTTCTGGGCATTGGCTACACATGTATTATGCTATGTTCAGGGAGGATATTCATCTTTTATCTTGCAACTTTCTTTACCAAAGTTTCCTCTAATACACAATAGTGAGAGATATTCTTTCACACTATCTATATGCACGTTTCAACATTGTGGACATCACTCTTATTTAAATATTTTGTCGATATCTTTTTGAAAAAATTTCTTGGGAACTAGTCATTTTATTCTCCAATCCACTAATTTACTAAAGACTCAATCCTAACACTATCAATCATGAGAATTTCAGATCTAATGTTTTCTTGTAGAGTATCTTTTAACCATGAATTTGTTGATTTTAAGTCACTCATTCTAGTTATATTCCCGAGTAACCAGATTTTTATCATAGTTGAGTACTACACACTTATCTCAATGTTGAAGCCATTCAAATCCTTGGAGTTGTAAATACCTTGATGGAATATGCCAATACAACTTCTAAGATTCTAATTTTGAGTTTTCAACATTTGTTTCAATCTTAGTCACAACAATAAGTTTCAAGATGTGAATTTCTCATGGGCTGTAACTCATCAATCTATTAGGCCCCACACTCTTCAACACTCCTTGAATCAAAACTTGGTGTATTCATAACTTGGGAAGATAAGAATGTTTGGTTCATGACTTGAATATCTTTATTGGATATCACTTACTCATGAGCTTGTTGATTTTGTTTTCCGGATTACATGTATTATTCTTTTGAATGGAAAACCTATCTAGTAGAGAGAAAATATTCACACTCTTCTTTTTCATTTCATTTTCTTCATATTCTATGACATATGTAAACTCAAGGAAGTAAAATTTATTGTTTCTCTGCTTATAACACTCTTGGGAACTTGAGGATATCAAATTTATGGATTTTTCCATCATGACAAACATCGATTTATCACTCAAATAGAAATCAAATCTTACTCAATTCATTCATTTATGATTTCTAATTCTATCTTTCATTTATGATGGAAGAGTTAATCCATCCGGGATATGATATGAGATTACTTGAGCCTTTCTAGAGTGTCTTAATTTTTATCATTTCCTCAATGATTTCCTCTTACCTCTCACAAGATTGAAGATGATCATATGAATATTTTACTTTATTATCATTAATTACAAGAGGAAATAAATGCCCCGTCTTGCAAGAATTATGATTTTTGAATCAATTTTTATTTATCTTGTAAGCATGAGAAAGATTGATAATGGACATGTATATTTAGAGCATGGATGGAATTGAAGTATTATGGTCATATTTGTTTAATTTGATTGATTTTGATTTCAGGAATGAGATATAGTGTCGAGGGGATACAAATCTCACAACAATCAATGACACTAAATTTCTTGTCAAATGGAATATTGTGGGAAAGAATATATTGCTTATGTCTTTAGAAGGAGGTTGTGATATTTGACTGAATGGACAATGAATGGATACTTGATGACAACATTGACACTTGTATAATTTTATGACAACCAATTTAGTTCCATTTTACATTATCTTAGCATACTTTGCTTAAGATTAGTTTTAATTTTGGTCTTTATTTTTCTTTTTAGTCTAATTCCATTTTAATAAGTTAGTCATTTAGAGGAAGAGATTCTTCCAAACTGTCTAATAGTTGATCATACCATTATATTTTGTTATGCAGGATGAGAAATGAATTCTACAACCAACAACTCATGATTTTTCTCTTTAATGAAGGCAACATAGGGAAGTTTTAATCTAAACTTGGTTGCTCATATTCCTTTGTGATATTTTCTAATTAATCAAGAATGTCACCAACCCAACAACTGCTCATAAATGTGGTATCATTCATATATTTACATGTTTATATCTAATCTAGTGGATATTTGGAGTCATTTTAATGAATATTTTTAGTGACTTCTATAACTATAATATCCCCTCTTTGCCTCATCAGATTGAATTGTTTGAATCTTTGGGTTTAACGATTATCTTCTATGGAAAAGAGAAATCAATGCTTTGGTGAAAGATGTCACTTGTGATTTATGTTGCTGAAAATTCATCATTTTCAAGTGTGAAAAGGACTTTCTCATGTCAATACATATTGAAATATTATGGGTTTGTGAAATATTCATGTGAGTGAATCTAAAAATATGTTTTAACTAAAATTCTCCATTGACTCACTTTGTTAAGTAACAGTAACAAGTTCCCAGAATATTTTTCTTGTTTCACTAAATGAAAGAGCAATTACATATTACAATTGGATTAGAGGATTGTGTTGCAAATTTTTCATTGGATTATCAATTCTCATAATCTCACTTTCAGATCTTTACCTTGGGAATCTTTCTATTGGGCTTGATGTTGAATGGTTAAAATTTCTTGATTGATAATTTCCCTGGACTTACTTTCCAATATTTCATTGAGAATGCATTCACTAATAATGCTCATCATCTATATTATGTTGTTGACCTCTCTTTCACGATTAATTCTCCCTGTAACGACTAACAAAGTGTGCTTTTGTTTTTTCTCTTAGTTTAGTGTAGTCTCTTTCTTTATTTTAATATAATTTTACTTCCTTTTTCTTAATTCTTCAACCATGGAAGTGAGTTCATATTCTTATACCATCATAGGTGAATTCTTAAATTTATCCAATTCCTTCGGGGGCATTTTAACAATATGAAATTTGTCATTATAAGATCTCAAATCTATTGGAATGCAAGCCTTGTTAGATATCGATTTTCTTGATCCGTGCTCATCATAGTCTTGCTGATTTTTAGTTCTAAAAATCTATGGGATGGGTCTTAGCTTAATGTGGAAAGCTTATTTATTAAAAAATTTCCCTTGCCCCAACTCTTGTAGCTTGAATAATGATACTTTTGTGTATATCATTCATAATTTGTTGCTACTACCATATTTATTACTTACTGTTGGTTTCTATATTTTTCAACGAATTCTCATTCTTTTGATGACTGACATTCTAGCTTTAGACTTCTCTTAGTTTAGTTCTCTTTTCATGAATTGGCTTCGGTTTTAGCACTTGCTTTCTTCTTGTACATATCACTTCCACCCTTTATTTTGAATGTTGGTATGTTCTCTGATTTGATTTGACTCCTTAGTCTACCTTGAGGATTATTTTAAATTTGAGTGAAGGATTGGTCCAATTCTGGTCACATATTGAATAATTTTTTATGAGTCATAAGATACACGGGCTACTCTATTTGAATGAACATTCATGAAGTTCTTAGATGTTGGTATGGACTGATAGTTTTAGTGGAACACATGTTCCTATTGAGCGTAGCATGATAATCCATAAGTATAGGAAAGTGACTATATATCTTATTCTTTGAGCTCCATTCACTTCATATTAATAAAATGGCCAATACTGTGATGTTTTTTGGGGAGACATGTGGGTTAAACTAAAATTCATAACATCTACTCAACAAATCAAAGAAACTCTCGTAGTAGCCCACTTCCTTCACTCCCTATGTGCATATATATATATATATATATATATATAATCTAAAAGGGTGAGCATATTTTGAAATAAAAAGGAAGTTGAAAGCACTATTAATAGTGTGGGAAGTACAAGTAAACCCGTCGAGACTTTGCTTGTATAGTACATAGGCAATTTCTATGGGGCTATGGACACTCACTGGTAGCGAAGCAATGACAAGAAAAGAGAGAGGAGGAACACACTTATGTAGATGTTTGATTTTTATAAAAGTGAAAACCCATGGTTAAACCAAAGCTAATTTGAAGTGTGTTGCTAGTAAAAGAATTTACCTCACTAATTACCTCTTTGAAAAGGGTGTGTTTGATTAAAATTACTAGAAATTTTGGGCTATATATTTTGGAAATTTTGCATCATTGTGGTACCCATGATTATTAGAAAGTTGTCTGCAATTTGTTGAGCTTATCTTTAAAATTTAAATCTGAAGTAAAGGCACTACACTTCTACTGGTAGAGATAACTATTTCTTTTAGTGTGTTGCCATTTGTTGAGCCCCCCTACTAAAATTTCATCCCTAACATCTAATCCCCTACTGCTTGAAGCTAGTGCTAATTCTTTCTATGCCTCGAGGGAGTTGGGGGTTAATCTTGATTGATGATTGTCTTTGAAGGAGCTTGATTGTTCCTTTTGATTTAATGCCTTCAAATTTCTTCATGATGCTTCCTAACTTATGATGTTTTCATTGACATTGACACATTATCCTTGGGACATTTTGTAGATTTCGAAGTGATTGATGATCATATGTGGCTGTAGGGTTTGATGTTCTATTATATGAATTGAATGAGTTTGTTTTGAAGACTTGTTGAATGGATAACTTAATGAAAAAAACATATGCATTATGCATCCTCTTGCTTGCATGTTGTCCTTAATGTCTTGATCATATTCTTCAGTTTCAAAATCTTGAATAGAATCGCACAATCACTAATCCTTATTTTGATTTTGAGACTTGGCACATGTGGTTTTTAGGAAACATGTTTACAACCACCCATGATTATCTTTGAATAAGACCAATACTCATTCATAATTTTGATTGAAGGCAAGGAATGCAATGTTTATGTATAATGGGAAGTTCCTTCTTGATCACATAACTAATCTCATATTTTTTGTGGTTGCAAGAGCAGGTTCGCGGGGCTACTTCATTTACATGATTGCTCCAGCCTTGAAATGCATGTGGGGAATCCATTTATCTTCTTCCTCTTTCTGAAACCTCTCTCTATTGTGGATGTTTTCTGTCATTTGAAGATAATAGTCAACATTATGGACTAAGTCTTGTCTTGCCCAAAACTCAATTGATTCTTGTTCCTATCACCTTTGTATTTATGAGGTCATGACCTTAATCCTTATCTGGAACCTTGATCCTTTTCGAGCCCCCCTCAATGGGTTCATCTCATCAGACTAACCAAATCAATTCACTTATGAAATTCCTAAGGTTTGAAAGGCATAATTTTCTTCGGATTAATCTCAGTGGGTTCTTGTTTAAGCCTCCCCTCTCTCCGAAAACCATGACTGGCATGAAACCTTGACTTGTGTGTAAATTGGCCTCAATTTCCTAATTTTTATTTTATTATTATTATTGTACATAATTTGTATATTTTTTAATTTTTATTTCTTTCTTCTTTTTGTTGTAATTTTTATTTTTATTTGTATTTTCCCTTGGTTTCAAAAAACCACATTGTTTTTTTATAAGTGAGTTTAGGAGCCTGTATTACTAAAAGGGAAATATAGTACAAAAAAAGGGAACTCCCTAGTCTACCAAAAAGGAAACCAGGCTAGAGGTTCCCAAGTTGCGTTTTTTGAAAAGAGCAAGGGGTATGACTGGGTTGCCACCGTGGGAAACCAGCCCAATCCTAGCATATCCAGTTTTTGAGAAATTAATCACAACAGACATAAAAAAGAGAAACAGAGACTAAAAAAATGCAAGACTGACCCAACTGATTGCCAATAAACTAACCAGACGCTAGTCTAGGATGATGGTATGCCTCTTTCCTTCATCATCCTGGCCCTTGTTCTCCTCCTTTTGGGATACCGTGCGATTCTTTCTGATGTGTGTTGGCGCTCCATTCCTATTAGCCGACGTGATGTCCATGTGATGGACGTAGCACAGGTAGAGGTGGAATTGAGTAGCCAACCACTCAATCTTGGCTTGCTGGGCCTTCTCGACCTCAATTAGCAGTCTGGTAATGGTTTCTAGACCACTGAGGTGTCTTAGGATTTCGTTCAACAGTTTTGTGTGTTCGTTGTTGTTCTCCTATCTGGTGTCCCCCCTTTCCGATCTCACCTTGCCAATCATCATCTTTGTCGGCCATGCCATATCCATCATTTTGTGGTAGAGGGTTTCCCTGGTTTGTGTGGCTCCTAGGTTAGTTACCCAGTTTGTTTCCTGGGTTAGAGCATCCCAAGTTTTTCCCTTACGACTTATTTTGATTTCATTTTCCAAATGGTTAATAATCGCTTTTCCCTTTGGTGCAACTAAGGTGTGGAAGGTTCCCTCCGCGTCTCCGGCCGCCTGCTCCATCCTTGAAACCCGTCGGGGATTGTTTTGAGTTCCCTTCCCCAGGGGGTCCCTTTTGTTGTGCGTTCTCTTCATTCGTACCATCCCGTCTCGCCTATGGAATATCCTTTGCTGGCTTCTCAACTTGTTTCCTGCCCTTATGTTTATGGTGGTTCCTACAATTGCGCTCTTCTGTTTACATCTATTTTTTCTATTTCTTCTCTTATTGAAATTTCCTTGCTGCGGGCTCGTCTTGCTAAGAATGGTCTGCCCAAACCTTCATGCCCCTTTTCCCCGTCACAGTACGTATGATCATGATGACTTCATCGTTATCCATGTACGGGCCCTTGCCCTTTCTCTCTTGATATCCTACTAAGCATCTCCCCATACCTAATCTTTGGCATGGTGGGTTGATATTGGTTCGTGTCAAACCCTCTTGCCTTACGTCATTCCCTACCTGCTAAGTGCCGTCGATACTTTCCCACGATCTTTCCCCGGAAATTTTACTGTTGACATGACCTTGTTATCATACCCTTGCCTGTTGTATAATCTGATCCTACATTGTGATTGGTGGTCGCGTCTTGGGCCGTCATCTCCTACCTGGGACTTTCATGTTGTCCTCTAGGCCTTTCGTTGCCCTCCTCGATGTGACCTTCCTTGCTCTAATTTTTGTCACAGTCTTTTGTTGCTAGTTGGAGGCAGTCCATTATGAATTGTCCTTCTAGGATGTTGAGCTAGGTAGAATCTAGTACCGATCCTTCCTTGTTAACCCCCTCATTGGAAATTCTGTCTGTTAGGCCATTTGATGACCTGCATACCCATCGCAACTCCAATGTGTTAATCGTTTGCAGATGCTCCTAATTTTTTTGTAGGGAGTGTGCCAAGCGCCAGTGTCTCTGTACTTTTCCTACTCTGGTGCCATTTTGGAATCTCTTTACCATGTTGATGACCAAGGTGGAGTCACCTTCCACAATAGTGTTGGTTAGCCTTTCACGGCTTAGAATTTCGAGCCCGAGCTCTAGGGATCCAAATTCCGCTGTGTTGTTGGTTGAGTTTCCCATACTCCTAGCATATATTCGGATTATGTTTCCACCACTATCTCTGATCACCCCTCCCATCCCTGTCATTCCTGGGTTACCTTTTTCCACCCCATCAAAATTTAACTTGAGGAACCCTGCCGGAGGTGGTGTCTAGTTGCGCTCTCCTAATTGGAGTTGTGGTGGCCTCCCTACCTATGTACTGTTGCGCCCGTATTTTAGGTAACAAAGTTCCAGGATTCAGGAGTCCTGGCCTGTGAGTTGCACTTTTCCAGTCTAGCAGCTGCGACTATGCACCGTTTCTCGTATTTGTGATATTATTGCTTCCTTGAGTTTGCCTTCTGAAAGGTTTTCGTTCTTGAAGATGCGTCGGTTCCTTTCTTTCCATATTGCCCATATGATCATACCTGGAATGAGATTCTAGTAAAGGTTCACCATTTCATTTTTTCTATAACTCTCATTCCATTTATTGATGGTTGCGCTGATGTTACCTAGGGTCCTATTGGACTGACAAAAGATGCTTGCTGCCCAATCCCATATCTCTGTTGTGTAATTACATTCATCGAGGAGATTATTAGTTGTTTATTCATTTGCTTGATAGATGTGGCATCGTGATGGGCCTATGAAACCTCTTTTCCTTAGGTTTTACCAGGTAATAATTCGGTTGTGAAGTACTAACCATTTGAAGATTTTGATTTTTTTTCCACTGGGGGCTGTCCCATATCTTTCCCCACTATTGTGCCGAATCTTCTTGGTCCTGAGCCGTGATGTAATTCCGAGCTTCTTTTAAGTTGAATTCCCCACAATTTTTCCTGCCCCATCTTAGTTGGTCCTCTTCTTCTGAAACTACAATTTTCCTTTTCCCCAATTCCTCCTCCACCTCCTTCGCTATTGTTGCGATCTGATCTCTATTTTGTGGATTGAAATTGTCCCAGATCCTCCATCTGTCACGGTCATTTTCTTATTTCCAATAGTCATGGATTTTGATTTTTCCTTGCACTGTCGTCTCTTGTTGGAGTTCCTCCCTATTTGGATTTTCCATTCTGGGTTCTTATTGCCACGCGTCCTCCTAGAATCTGGTTGTTTTACCATTCCTCACTTCCCAGAAGTTGTGTTTCCGAATCCAGGTTTTGTTGCGCCATGCTAGATTCCATATGGTTGACCCCTCCCATGTGCCCATAAAGCGGATTCGATCATGGTGGTTGATGTCCGGGGCATACTTGGCCTTCCAGAGGGTTTTCCATGTTGTTTCCTTTTCTTTAACCCATCTCCACCAAAGTTTCACGCCGTAGGATTCATTGGTTACCTGTGGTTCTTGTAACCCCAATCCTCCTTTGCATTTGGGTTTGAAAACCTTCTGCCAGGCCATAAGGGCCCATTTTTTATTGCTCTCCACTCCTCACCATAGGAAGTCCTTTTGGATGGTTCTTATTTTTTGGAGTATCCCTTTGGGAGTTGGGAGCACTGACATCATATAAGTCGGAATTGCTTGCAAAACCACTTTGGTTAGAATGAGTCTCCTCGCTAGGTTGAGGGATCTGTAAGTCCAGTTTTTCACCCTTTCCTGTAGTTTGTTGATCACTCCTTCCCAGGTTTCCATGTTGCATTCTCTATCCGTTAGGGGGATTCCCAAGTATTTCTTTGGGAGCGTTTTGCATGCAAACCCCAAAATATTTGCCAGGTTTCTTTGAATTGTTGGGTTGGTATTGAAGAAGTAGATCATGGATTTGAAGTGATTGATTTTCACGCCCGAGGGTTCCCCAAATTATTCTAAGATTATTTTCTAATCTTTCGCTTCCTTGACCATGGGTGTGCCATGGAGTAAAGTGTCATCAATGAACTGTTGGTGCGTGGAGGTAGGGAAGTTTTCAAAAGGTTTGATGCCTGTTATTTCTCCTGTTGTGGTTGCGCTTTTTATGATTCTACTGAGTCCTTCCATCATCAGAATGAATAGGAAAGGTGATAGCGGGTCTCCTTGCCTAATTCCTCTTGATAGCCAAAAGTGTTTAGCTAGGGCACCATTGATTAAAAGCGAGTAGCTTGTCATTGAGACTAGGCTAACAATCCAGTTGATCTAGTGTTGCACACAGCTGAAAGATTCCAGAGTCTTTACCATATAGTGCCAACTAATTTTGTCATAAGCCTTTGCTAGGTCAAGTTGGATTATCATCCCCCCTCTCTTATGGAGTTTCAGTGTGTGTATCAGCTCATGGGCATGGATGATGTTGTCCACAATTTGTCACCCTTCTACAAAACCCGCCTGTTTCTGTGAAATCAATGTGGGAAGGAGAGGTTTTAGTCTATTGGCAATGACTTTGGATATTATCTTGTAGACCACATTGCATAAAGCTATGGGTCTATAGTGGTCTGGGGTCCTTGCTTCATTTTATTTGGGGCTTAAACTAATCATTGTGGCATTTAGCGGTTTCAGAATGGAGGTTGAGCGTCTGGAGTCTTCCACCACCCTATAAACGTCATGTTTGACCACTTCCCAGTAGGCTTTGATGAATTCCACTGTGAAACCATTTGGGCCTGGGGCCTTTCCATTGGGCATCTCTTGGACCACTTGGTCAATTTCCTCCTTAACAATGGGTTTGTTTAGGTTGATATTTTGTTCCTCGGTAAATAGCCTGGGGATGTGCTGAGTTATCCTTTGTATGGCCTCCATTCGGTCTTGGTTGCATTCCTGAGATATCCCCTGGAAGTGGTTTACCATTATGTTTTCAATCTCCTTGTGGGATTCTCTCTCAATCCCATCCTGATCCTAAATTTTCAGGATTTTGTTGTGGGTTCTTCTAGCAATGGTTGTTCTATGACAAAAATTTGTGTTTTGCTCTCCTTCCTTTAGACACCTGATTCTGGAATTTTGGCACCATAGAGTCTCTTCCTACTGGCATCTTGCTTCCCATTCTTGGGTCATTTGGGTCTATTCCTTTTTCCTATCCTTTGTATAGACCTCTTTTATGAAAATTTCCTGGAGTGTCTTCATTTTGTCTTCAATATTTTTCTTTTCATGGTTTATGTTTCCAAATATTTCCTTGTTCCACTCCTTGAGTTTATGTTTGATGTACCTGAGTTTCTTATAGAGATTGAAAATCTATGTCCCTTGCTCCAGTTGTTGCGCCCACCACCATTGGTTGATATTTTCCTTGAAAGTGGGATGTTCGATCCATAATTTCTCAAATCTGAACGGTCTATTCCTCAGTGTGGTTTGGAAGTTCGCTTCCAATTGGACTGGCTAGTGATTTTAACCCCCCCAGGGAAGGATGCTGCAGTCTAAATTTAAACCGTATAGGATAATGGACTCCGACACTAAGAATCTGTCTAGCCTCGTTGCGATCTAATGTTGCTTTATCCGTTTGTTGCTCCATGTGAACTGGCCATTACTGGTTCTGATGTCCACCATATCCATTGTGTCAATGAAAGATGAAAAAATATTCCGCATCTCTATCCAATCTCCTAGTGCCTCCTTTTTTTTCCGCAAGTGTCATGATGATATTAAAGTCTCCTGTCAGGATCCAATGGAGGTTGTTGGAACGGGCTTTTAGGTTTTCTAGGTCTAGGAGCATTCTTCTACTTTCTTCCAACATCTGGGGACCATACAGATTAGTGCATAGTATCACCTCCATGTTACCTATGATTTGCATGTGAACTGAAAGTGTTTCTGGTGGCTTCAGATGTTAGTAAATTCATCACTTGTGTGTTCCATAAGGTGAGAATACCACCTATTGTCTTATGTCTTTCGATCGCTAATGTCTTGTACTTGCTCCATTGTTTTTTGTTGATTGTTTCCATCCTATCTATAGTACATTTTGTCTCTTGGATGAAATAGAGGTCCGGTCATTCCTTCCTCAGTCTATTTTTAAGGATTCGTTGTTTTCATGGGTTGTTTAGGCCTCTAATATTCCATGTTATAATATTCATTTAAACTTGTGGGGGGGAGTTGGGAAAGAGATTTTTGATCTTACCTGAGTTTATCAGCAGTGCTCCTAGTTCCCATAGGGCTATGTTGTTTGATTTCTTGCCTTTATTCCTTCTCATCTGCTTGGGTGAGAGTTGGTGTTGTCCCTCACCTACTTTGATTCTGAGGTGTCCTATCTCCTCGTGCGTGCACTTGAGACCTTTGGATTTTTCTTCCTCCCTTAGGAGGAATAGGTATTAGATACAATCTAGTTGCTCCACTGGTACATTGTCTATGCCCTGCCTTTTCCATTGCTTCAGTATGTTCAGGATATCTATTCCTTCCCTTTCCAAAATATCTCTGAGATCAGGATCTTCCGTTCCTACCTCACTTGGCGTCATTTCCGCATCTTTGTCTGCCTCCTGCATGGGGGTGTTGGTGTCTTTAGTTTCTTTGTCCATAGGAGTTGCGCTACCCCCCTGTTCCATCTTATTGCTTGGGCTATTTGTGTTATCATCTGTGGTTTGTTCCTTAGCTTCTCTAGCTTTTTCCTTTTCCTTTCTTCCTTCTTCCCCTTTGTTATTTTTATCCTTCCCTTCCGTTCGAGGCCTGGCTTCCAGATTGCTTCTTGTTGGGGCCTTTCTTGGTTTCTTGTTTTCTCTTTTTCTGTGGTTTGGCTTGATAAATCCATCCTCATCCTACCGTGTTTTGGTGTTTTCCTCTTATTTTTTTTTATTGAGAGGGAATTCTCTGAATAGGTGACCATGTTCATGGCATATTCTACATCTAAAAGGGATCTGCTCATAGTCGATGCTTTGTATCCATTCCTCATCCCTGAATTCCAGGCTTACGACTTTTGGGAGTGCCCCTGAAACATACATCTCTATGCAAATCCTTGTGTAGGAGGTATATCTCCCTTTTAGGTTTGCTTCCGATGTCTTCACATATTTTCCAAGTTTTTTCCTGATTTCTTTGAAGGTGGAGGGTAGCCAGTAGTCTAGCAACAGGGAGTAAATTTGCAGCCAAACATGTACATTCTTGAAGGTTTCTTTCTCTGGGGAGAAGTTTTCCTTCCATGGTTGCATGTACAATCCTGCTAAGGCATGGAAGTATGGCCTCCCCTCAAAGATTCTATCTATGTCCTCCAAGTTCATGAAAAATGATGTGAAGAAGCCTTTCGACCCCAAGTGGAGTTCCACTTCTCCGCTTGGCTTCCATTGGTATTTTATCCAGTTGCACAACGTTCTCTCTATGGGCCACAAACCCATGAACTTGAAAATGAGTGCATGCGTCTTCATATGGTCCAGATAGAGTTGCGTTTGTGGGTCCTCTAGTATCACCTTGGGTATCAGTGTTGTCTTACTTTAACACGGCTTGCATCCTTCTACCCCATTGGGGTTTGCTGGTTTTTGCACATCATTCTGGGTTTCTTTGACTTCTTCCCCCATGGGATCCCTTTCTTCCTGGTTGCTTCCCGATTATTTTCCGGTCCTAATCTCAATGCACTCGTCACTGGTTCCTTGAAACCTCCACCGCGTGGGCCTTTGCCCCTGTCCACCTCTACTTGCTTGTATGAGGGGGTTCCATTGACGCTCCCTTTGGTAACCATGTTGTGCTCCTCTGTGTTTGCGCTTATCAAACCCTAGGTTGCAAAAAAAAACCTCATTGTTTTGATTACACGTGGTTTTTACAAATTTCCCATGGTTTTCCCCCAAAATTACCCTTTGGTGTTTATTTTTTTTACATGTAAAAAAACGATTTTACTTTAGGAATATTTTACATGGGTATACTTTTTTTTAAATGGTGTGTTTTGCCTAAAACCTTTTGAATTTTGATATATATATATATATATATATATATA
>ML800091.1:81502-94305 GCA_009831015.1 Picea engelmannii
TTATTTTTCTTTTAAATTTATTTTTTCTTTTCTCATTCTTCCCCTAAATCCTAGGCTGTGTGTGTGTGTGTGTATATATCATTCTATTTCATTTTATTTTTTAACATTCTTTTTTCATTTTTTCCATGGTTCCTCCCATTGGTCTTCACCTTCACTTCATGGTAAATTCCATTGGAAATTACCATTAATACAAACCTTCCCTCATTCTTAGAATTCCATCTTCTCCTTCCCGAATACATCACCATCATGAAGCTCATACTTAAGATTATTAATTTGTCCTTGAGCATTATTTAACATCATCGGGATGAGCCATCATAGTCAAGCCATCGGGATTGAATCCTTATCTTCATTCACCTTCCCAACTCATCAGAGTCTGATGGAAACATGTTATGGAATGAGGTGCTACGAAATGGTGCTATGGGATGAGGTGCTACAGAATGAACTATTGCAAAATAGTTATGTTGTAGAATGGCCCGACCCGACGATCATAGTCGAAAATAACTACTATGGAATGTGGATGCTACAGAATGGCCCGACGACCGTTGGATCTCGACGATCATCGTCAGAAATAATGATGTTTTCGAATGAAATTGTTGTAGAATGGTTAAATATCAACGACCTAGATTCACCCACATGCATGATCAAAGGTTACTGAGCACTAGTTTTTAAATGAACATATCCAGAGCTACAAGTGTCAAAATTAGGCCCATGGTACCTCGTTGGAAAGGTATCGAGACAAAGAATGCATTGGGATAGCTTCAGGCCAAAATATTAACAAAAAACTCTAGAAAACACAAAGAACAACATACCACGAATTTGGGGAAAATTGACTATGTAAACTTCAGACGACCATATTTGGAGCTACATGAAACAAAATCAGGCCCATGATAACTCGTTGAAAATCTAAAATAAAGGAGAATATGATAGCATAGAAAATATTCATAGATTGAAGGCCAAAATTCTCATAAAATGCAAAACACAAAAGAGGCCTGAGTTTAATTGAAGAATTGGTTGTGCATTGTTCCAACGATCATATTTGAAGCTACATGAGTCAAAATCCGGCCTTGAATAGCTCTATGAAAGAATGAGACAGAGAAGAATAAGATGAATTGATCTTATTTAGCAGGCTAGCACTAGAAACACTCAGAATAACTTGAATAACTAAAGATGACACTAATGGGAAGAATTCATATTTTTGTTTAATGAATATCATTTCTACATTTCCTTAGGGAGAAAATAACCACCCACGAGTCTCTTCAAATTTTGGTCACAAGGCTCACATGTTCATTTTCGAAAATGAATAAAATTCAAAATGTAAAATGACAAATCAAAGGGAAAATGAAGTGAATAGTCACAAGAGCTGAAGAGTTTCTCTTGTCTTATAAAAGAGGACTCGTTAGATGTAATAGAGGACTTTTTCCCATTGTATAGTCTGATAATACTCTTATTTCTGAATATATGAAGATCAAAAGTAATTTTCGGAGTCATAACTGTTTGCAAATGCTTGTGGGACTATTCTATACATGTATTTGTCATTTGAGTTTTTTCGGTATTGATCATGCGAACTATTTTTGTGCTTAGTATCTAGAATTCTTATGTTGTTGTGATTTATAATGAGTGTAGGAGTGATGTTATAGGTCTCCTCTTCAACTATTTGAGATTATATCTGAAATATTATTGTTATAACATGCTCTTGGATGCCATGAACTATTTCTGATGTCAAAGTATCATTTTAAGTTGTGCTCATCTATTAGTTTTTCTCCCATGATATAGGTTAGAAGTAGTTATATTAAATTAGTTTGATTTCATTTAGATTAGTCTTAGGATTAATTAGAACTCTTTCGGGAGCAGTTCATTGTCTTTCCCATTTTTATTCTTTTAATTCTTAGTGGCAACGAGGCCCACATACTCGTCGAAAATGATACACCAAACGAGAGTAGGTCTAATTAGGACCTGCCATCAGGCGTTCTCCCTTACCTACTTGACATACCATTTGGACTTGTCAACAATTTCCTTGCTTGTATAAAGCCATCTAGGAGCAATTTTGGACATATATTCTAATTCCTTAAATTAATAGAATTGTGTGTTTGACAAATAAAAATAAAAAGGACAATAAAATAGAATTATCATAGTCTTAAGAATTCCTGTTGTTTTTATATTCACTTTTCTATTTAATCATTATTTTGAAAATTAGTCTAAGTAATGTTTATAGACAAACATCCAAATTTCATAATTGCCTCTATGAAGAAACTAGGAAGTTTCAGTATACCATGTACATGAGGATTGACATTCAGATCAAGAATTGCATCAAGGAATTTCTCTTTTGGTGCATCTCCTGGTAAGTCTACATCAATGGAATTTATGCCAAATTCTACACATAATTTCTTCTTCATACGCATATAATTCTGGGGGTATTTACTCTCACCCATGATGACAATAGCCAAACCAAGAACCTAAATAATTTGTTGTAGATATTAATAATTAAGAGCATACTCTAAAGGATGTTTTATCAAAAATTCCATAGTTCATTCCAGGCATACATTTGAAGCTTAAATCTCACCAACTCAAAATCAAAGTCAATAAATAAAATATATGCAAACAATTTTGAGGTTAATTATGCAAGAGATGTGTTATCACCCATTCTAGGTTATATTGTAATTGAGTCACGAGTTAAATATATTATTCTAGATGATGTCATGTACTTTATTAATTGAGTTTTACACTAGTCAAAATATTAGTAAAGTTGGCGGTTTATGTGACCATGATAATGGTCAATTTATGTTAATTCTAGCGGTTAGAGAGTTTCAAACTCCCAACTTGACTTGTATCATCACCAAGTCTTTCATTTAAGATACAAGGTAGGTGAGTTTTTGTGAAGAGGATTGTATCTTTGTATTTTTTATCTTAAAGGAATTCAATTTTTCATATGTTGTGCAAATCTCTTTTAGATATTGGATTTATTTGATTGTTGCAATTCTTCTTTTCTGAATGCATTGTAATTCCTCTTCATGTTAGCCTATTACAAAAATTATCCAACAATTGCACTATCCAAGAAAATCACAATTTCTACCATTTGGTATGGTTGTAATTGTTACCATTCAAAATTTCATCCTTAGAGTCCTTGACATAAATGAACCAATCTTGAAGGAAGTTAGGAGTGTTGCCCACTATTTTCAATAGTGTTTTGTCTTACAGGAAAACTTTATCATAGATGGTGAGGTTATACTAGCATGTAATTTGATGATGCAAGTTCACTTCTACTTGGATACTCTATAACATGTTCTTGATTTAGTTTAACAAAGATACGAGTCCAAGGTTCATAGCTAGGGTGGTTGGGAAGACTATTTTTTCCCCTCCCCACCAGGTTCAACTCCCAAAAGTGAATTGTTTGCCCATTGTGATAAGGATAGAAGGATAGGCACCCCCCTTTAGTGGGACCCCCTCTCTGATGTGTCTCTGGATGTCTCGATCCTTGCTAAGTCATGTGCTTCCTGCTAGGGGTTGTCTTGTGGGCTATTGGCACTAGCCTAGGATTTATAGTGGAAACTAACCAGAATTGAACTTAGGCCTCACCTAGGTAATCCTAACTAGTTATCGATTCCCCTATATCTGGAAAAAAATAATGATATGAAAATTGACAACCATTGAAATCATAAGTGCACTACTTCCATACTTTGAAGATCTTTTCATAAAACATGTATAATAGTTAGTTGATATCTTGGTGTATTTTCCAATTACTTCTTCGAGGAAAAAATATGTTAGAGATGATGTGATCAAGTCTAGATCCACATCGAATAATATAATGAAAATCACTATATTGGAAAGTGGTGGACATCTTCATCCTTCTTTGGCCTATCTCCTCAATTTTGGATTATCCCTTGAACAAATAAAAACACTTGTGGGAAAGTTCCCAGGCATAGTAAGTTACAACATAGCGGGGAAAATAAGACCAATGTTTGAACTCCTTTTACAACTAGTAGTTCCTTAGTTAGATATTCATAATATTATGTTAAAGAGGCCACAACTCTTTTTCCTCAACCCAAATGAAAACTTGAAGCCAACAATAGCATATCTAGAAAGTCTTGGAGTTAAGAAAAGTTGTTGGGTAAGGATTATTATGAAGTTTCTTGCACTTCTAACTTACAGTGAGAGGAAAATCAAAGGAGTGTTTGATTTATGTTAAGAATGGGAATACCATCATCTAATATTGGGAAAATATTGACAAGATATCCTCACATTGATTTAGCATAAATTATATATCAACAATGGTGACCATATTTGGAACCCTATACAAATAAAACTGCAAAGACAATTTCCCCAAATGCTATAATATGGGCTACTATGCCATATAGAACAATTGTTTCATTTTTTGAAGATGTGGAATTTCTAGGAATATTCAATTATGTACCATGAAGGTTAGTCTTGAAGCATTTTAGATTGTTGCAATTATAACATATCAACATTACACATTAGACTACCATTTGTATGACTAGGATTCTTTTTATGATAAACCGTGTTTCTTTCCTTCTCAATGAATTTTTGGTTCTTAAGTGTATAGGGAACCTATAAATCTTCCTTCTTTTCTTTTTTTTTAGTAATTTCATGATGAATTACAATCCACCTAATCAACTACTTATGTTGTTTATTTTGTCATGTATCCTCATGTTCGTGAGAAATGTGCAGGGCCATCACAAATATAGAGATTCAAAGTCTATATTCCTCTATGTAGTCTTCATTGTTACATGAAAATTCATGATATGCCACAAAATATTTCAACTCATTAATTTTATGGTTTTCGTGTCTTTCCATAAGTAAATATGCTAAATAAGGTGAATGTAATGTTATTGTATGGTTGATCCACACCAAAAATACTTACCAGAAGATGGTCGCTATAAAAGTTAGAATGGGAAGTGCTACATAACAAGAGGGAATGTACAAAAATATTGCTACTATAAATGTCTATATTTACAATAAGATTAATATATTTATTCTAGTTTAGACATTGTTATACATGTTCATTACAAAGTCTAAAACCATTACAATTAGTTGTTTGTTTTACTATTGTGATTATGAGTTGTGGAAATGGGAATTCTGGAGAGGGTGTAGCATTTCATCGAGTATTTGGGGAATATGTTGAATTGTATCATTTTCCAAGTTTGAATATAGAAAATTTCATTTTATGTACCTGATTGATGTTCTTTACATCCTAAATTAATATTTTACTTGCATTGACATCTTAGAAAGAGTAATTGTGTTATGGGACCTGCTAAGTAAAAAAATTGATTATGGTAGATGTTGAGATCAATTTCCGATTCCAAAATTTCCCTCCCCTTTCTATCTTCCTAAATTCTTTTTTTCATTTCTTTTCCCTCTTCTATACCTACCCTCATTCCCCTTTTTCTTTTCTCCCTTCTCTTTTCCCTTTCTAGTTACCATACTTAGTCGTATTTTAAAAAATCTACGAGTTCGCGGGTTGGTGGACTCACGGGTCTTCACCTCCATCCATGTTCCTATATCATGAGTCCGACCAACTACCTTGTTATGATATACTTAACCATTCTTGCAACCACGGGTTCACAGGTTCAAGATTTCATCTTCCAAATTCCGCAATCTCCATTTTACACCCAAATACCCATGATGTACATTATTACCGTCAGACTTGTCGCGGGTACCAAGATCCTAAGTATCTCATTTTTCCTATATCCAATTCCGACTGACCATTGTGCAACACTTAGCGTATTTTCGATCATTCACAACCATAGGTTCACGGGTTCCCGGGTTGGCAGGTTCACAAAAGGTCCCAAATTCAAATTACTCTCATCCGTCCCTGCCATCTTCGTGCTTTTCCCAATACACATTTAGTATGGTTTAATGCTAATAATTGATCATGCATGTTCTGTAAAGATCACCATTAATAAGTGAAGGGCTCGAGAATATTTTTTCATTAAATTGCATTAAAGTACGATTTTCTAATGGTTATATTATTGTTATATCTCATAAAGGTTTCATTTCAAGTTATTATCCAGTTGAAATAACACTCTCACCAACTTATGGTAGTAGCAACCAGAAAATAGTTCTGTGGTGATACTTTGAACATTTTTTGTCATGAAGACCATAACTTTCAGTGGTCCATAACATACTCGTATTACTCATCTCCTCCTGCACAGAAAGATATAATCTGGGCATTCCTAATTTCTCGTGCAGGGTGTGTCCCTGAGGTATTCGACTGCAAATAACCAGTTGTATGGTGCATTGAGCAGTATGTACCAAGTCAGTGAATCATACAACTCCAAGATAATTCCCCCATCCCTCTTTCACCGCAAGTATTTCGTAAGATGTTGAAGCTCCCTGAGCCAACACTTATCTTCAAATGAGAGGATTGCAGAGATTTTATGAAGAAAAATGACAATGGCCTAGACCTCTTGCCTAATTTCTTGGAGAATCCCGCAACTGTCCCAAAAGACATAACCATGATTTAGGTCGACTCGTTTAAAAAAACCTTTCGGGAAATCGCTTGGTTGTTTACCAGGCTGATAGGAAAAGAAAGCACCACCATCATTTCCCACATGATTCTTTATATTTTATATTTTATAGTTAAAGAGAAAGCTATCTTTGATTGGGGAAAATTGATTTCCATTGAAATCTCCTCCCAATTGTCACATTAAAAAAGGGACAAGAAACTCTTTATGGATTCCTATTTGGTATTTGTGATAGTATATTGATGTCAATTTCCAAAATTGATTGTCTGTAAGAGGGTGAACTGTGAAATTGATCCAGTTACCTTCTGGTATCAAGCATTGTGGAGACACAAGACTTTGTATTTTTATGAATTTTACGATGATTTCATTTCATTTTTCAAAGGACCGTTGTTTGGTGAAAATACCCCCAGGATATCTGACCAAGAAAATAAATTCTAGGAGAAAAAGGGGACGTTAGAGAAGATGGAAAATCATATTGTTATCAAGATCTTTTGTTCCGAGGAAAATCCATTTTTTCTTCCATATCATGTATCTGATAAATTGTTTATCATGGAAGTGGCAAGGCAATGTTGATACTGAGAGGGGGGTGAATCAATATCAAGTACAATTTAAAAAAAAATCAACTTATACTTCAACTAGATTATATATTCAATTATATCCAATGAGAAATGAAAAATAGTAGAAGAGTTACACCAATACACCACAATACACCATGCACAATATGTTGGAAATAACCAATAGGTATTATTCAAGGGAAGTAATGATTTCCAAAGGTAGCTACAACTTCCAAATATAAAGGGAGGAATAAACCTCCAAAAGGAAGATACAATCCTCCAATATCAAGAGAGGGTTTACCTCTCCATCCTTTCTCTTCCTTCCACCCAAGAATATATGAGAGATAACAAAATTTTACATTAAATCATCACCACCAACCAACCATCACATAGAACCTGATAATGCTTCATGAGACTTATTCAAATTATGAAATTATTCAATTCTTGGAATACTCTGATCTTGTAGATAATATTACTCACTGTATTCTCTGAAACCCCTCCAAGTTTCACTCCTTGAATCCTCCCCAAAAATAAGTTATAGAGAGAATGGTAGACCTTATTCAATTCCGGTTTATTCAGGAGAGAGAACTTGTACAGAATGCCCCACGCTCAATATTCAACATCAGATTATGAAATTCACAAAAAATAAACTAAATACCGTACTCTTTCCATTGAAATTGGTCTTACTTCATTTGGATTCTCTATGAAAAAGTTATGACTGTTTTACCCGGAACACTTGTTTATGACTAGCTTTAGGACTAGTCAAAAACCCTATCTTCCACAGAGTGTATCTCCAAAATTATAGTGAATAAAGAGATGAAATTTTTACCATAGGTACCTAGACATGTATTCTCAATACCATACCAATTTCACCATCTGAATCATTCTATAAAAAAATTTATAGCGAAAATGGTAAGATGGCCTGTAAATAACATACCTTAGAACACATCACCAAAAGACTTCATCCTCTCTTGAAATCTGACCTTCTTTACTTCAGATTTGCTCTAAAATTCGACTTGTGTATGTAAAATGAATGTATAATGATATGTATTTACACCCTTTATGTCACTTCCTTTTAACATTAGGGCCAGCCTAACACTTTCTTATTTTGTAATTCTTTTCTTTAATTATCTTCAGGGTCAACCTGTACTTCCTTCTTCAATTCACTTTGTCATCTTCAAAAATTCATTTCTCCTCAACCATGAGGATCCACGTGGAATTCCACCTACCACCAAAAACAACATGATGTATACTATCCATCCATGGGTGTTGTGTATGCATATGCACTGTCCTTCATGTCCAAATACCTTCATCAATCTTGCAGTCCAAAACCAATGACTAGGGTTGACATCAATGACAACAACCAATCTTCCAACAATCTCCCCCTTTATCATTGATGGAAACACTCATTCCCCCCTTGTAATCATGATCCCAATTTCTCTCCCCCTTTTACATAAATGGAAAAGGGTAGGGTTTCTCCCCCTGAGTTCAATGGCATAAGGTGACCTTCTTCTTTGGGGTTTCTCCCCCTGAACATGTGGCGCTCAATAATACTTCATCCTTATTTTTGGTCTTTGGGACTTTTTCATCCTTGGAATCCTTTTGTGTGGATTTTGTCTTCTCTCTCTTCTTCATTTCTAGGATGTATATGTTGTTCGGTCTTCTTGTTGCAGTTGCAACCAATCTTCCTAAGTTATTTTCTCTGATTTTACATTTTGGGGAGTCAAACGAAAGAGTGTATACTTGATCACATATTTAGCTGACACTGAGGAGATTATGCTTCATATCTTCAACCAATAGGAATTTTCCCGCTTTTAAATTTTCACTTCCAAGGTTTACAATTCATTTTCCAAGTATTTTGGTAGACGAGTCATCTCCAAATGAAACATTTCCACCCTTTTTCTTCAAGATGACAAATTTTCTTTGACCTCCGGTCATATGAGATGAGCACCCACTGTCTATGAACCATTCATCTTCTTCTTTGAATTCTTTAGCGACCAATGTTATTCGACAGTTTTCATTGTGTGGAATTGCATTCATTTTCCATGTTGTAGTTGGTATAGGGACATTTGGCATATGATTATCTTCCTTCATCTCTCTGCAATATCATGCTTTGTGACCAAGGTTATTGCACTTGTAACATACAATATTTTGATCCATTAATGGGTCAAATGGATTATAATTTCTGTTGACAGGTCTGCGAACATTTCCATATCTACTAGTTGCACCATTCATGTAGCTTGCATAGTTATTCCTTTCATTGATTCTACAATTGATTGCCTTGTGTCCAAAATTTCCACAAGTATAACAATGTCCAAGAAAGAAATTTTGATACCTGGGAGTAAGTGATCTTCTTTGTGGTGTGGTCCATCCAGGTTCACAATCTATTCTTCTATAGTTTCCTTCATAATGATTGCTTTCATACCTGATGGGAGAGGATCTTCTTGATGTCTCATTCCTTCTGAATTCTAGTCTTCTATCTTGTTGTTCAACTTGTTTTGGAGTGTTGGTTTCATCATTTTCATCTTCCTTCTCTTGTTTTGTTGTCTTCAAATTGTCATTGTATCCTAGTCTTGTCTTGTCGTTTGGAGATCTTTGACTGCTAAGGATCTCATCTAATTTTTTAGTGCTTTTTTCGAACTTCTTCAACTTTTCTATTGTCAATAGTAGCTCCCCTTTTGTGTGATCCAATTCTACTTTCAATTTATCAGATTATTCTAATTTTTCCTTCAAGCTATCAATGGTGTTTTCAAGCTTGTAATTCTCTTCTTCACAACTACTCAATTCACCTTTTAGTATTATGTTTTTGTTTCTAAGCTTGCTATTTTCAGTTTCAACATGCTTCAACTTTTCAATATTCTTTTCTTCTTGTTCACTCTCTGCATTGTCTTTGTATCCCCAAAAGGAATCAATGTTGGTTTCTTCATCTAAATCTTCTTCAGAAATGATTTATTCTTCTTTAGAACTCTTGTGATCATCATCCTGGGTTTCTTGGGTTATGAAGAGGACTTCTCCTCCATCATTATCTTCTTCATCACTCTCATCTGAGGAGATATCATCATCCTTGGAGTAGAAGCTCTTTTTATTGTTGAGACTTCTCTTCTTATAGTAGCAGTTTTCAATAATATGTCCTATTCTACCATAGTTAAAGCAATTGAGAGGAGACTTACCTTTGTATCTTCTACTTCCCTTTTGGAACCTTCTTACAAAATTTGATATTTCTTCATCAAGGTCGTTATCCTTGTCTTTTGTCTTCTTTATGGATTTAAAGGTTGCTTCATTGCTTGGCTGGTCACTTTCTGTACCTGTTCTCATTTCATATTCTGTAAGAGACCCATGTAATTCATCCATTGTCATTTTGGTCAAGTCCCTAGTTTCTTCAATGGCGGATAGCTTAGCATCATACTTCAAGAGAAGTGATATCAACATTTTTTGTACAACCAAGGATTCATCGAGATCTTCACATAATCCTATGATATCATTAACAATTTCATCAACTCTAAGAAAATAGGTTGCAATATCTTCCTTTTCATCCATCTTCAAATTTTCAAATTCTTCTCTATGTCGTTGAAGCTTGACCTGCTTAACTTTTGGATCACCTTCATAGATAATCTTGAGTTTGTCCCATACCTCTTTAGCAGTGATGAAACCCATAATTTTGCTAGAAATGGTTGGTGCCAATGCTCTTAGAATAACATGTCTGGCTTTTGAATTACAACTCATAAGATTCTTCTCATTTGGATTGGTTGGAGCATTATTTGGGATTACATAGCCATTTACAACTGAGTACTAAATTTCTACTCTCAAAGTTTTTAGGTAAGTTTTCACTCTATCACTCAAGTATGCATAATTTATTCCATCAAATATTTGAATCCCATTTGAAATGTGCTCATGGTCATCCATCTCTACTCAGGATTTTCCTTCCAGTGGTTAAACTGTTCTGAAGGAAACCTGCTCTGATAGCCATTGTTGATACTGAGAGGGGGGTGAATCAGTATCAAGTATAATTTTAAAAAAAATTCGACTTATACTTCAACCAGATTCTATATTCAATTATATCCAATGAGAAATGAACAATAGTAGAAGATTTACACCAATACACCACAATACACCATACACAATCTGTGAGAAATGACCAATAGTTATTGCTCAAGGGAAGTAATGACTTCCAAAGGTAGCTACAGCTTCCAAATATAAATGGAGGGATAAACCTCCAAAAGGAAGATACAATCATCCAATATCAAGAGAGGGTTGACCTCTCCATCCTTGCCCCTTCCTTCCACCCAAGAATATATGAGAGATAACAAAATTTTACATTAAATCATCACCATCAACCAACCATCACATAGAACCTGGTAATTCTTCCTGAGACTTCTTCAACTTCTTCAATTCTTCAATTCTTGGAATACTCTGATCCTGTAGATAATATTACTCAATGTATTCTATGAAACTCCTCCAAGTTTCACTCCTTGATTCCTCCCCAAAAAGAAGTTATAGAGAGAATGGTAGACCTTATTCAATTTTGGTTTATTCAGGAGAGAGAACTTGTACAGAATGCCCCGCGCTCAATATTTAACATCAGATTATGAAATTCACACACAAGAAACTACAACCCGTACTATTTCCAATGAAATTGGTCTCACTTAATTTTTATTCTCTATAAATAATTTATGATTGTTTTACCTGGAACACATGTTTATGACTAACTTCAAGACTAGTCAAAAACCCTATCTTCCATAGAGTGCATCTCGAAAATTATAGCGACTAAAGAGATGAAAATTTTACCACAGGTACCTAGACATTTATTCTCAATAACATACCAATTTCACCATCTGAATCGTTCTATAAAAAAAGTTATAGTGAAAATGGTAATATGGCCTGTAAATAACATACCTTAGAACACATCACCAAAAGACTTCATCCTCCCTTGAAATCAGGCCTTCTTTACTTCAAATTTCCTCTGAAATTTGACTTGTGTATGTAAAATGAATGTATAATGATATGTATTTATACCCTTTATGTCACTTCCTTTTAACATTAGGGATGACCTGACACTTTCTTGTTTTGTAATTCTTTTCTTTAATTATCTTTAGGGCCGACATGTACTTCCTTCTTCAATTCACTTTGTCATCTTCAAAAATTCATTTATCCTCAACCATGAGGATCCACATGACATGCCACCTACCACCGAAATAACATGATGTATATTATCCATCCATGGGTGTTGTGTCTTCATGTGCAATGTCCTTCATGTTCAAATACCTTCATCAATCTTGCGGTCCAAAACCAATGACTAGGGTTGACGTCAATGACAACAACCAATATTCCAACAAGCAATACAGTTTTTGGTTGCACTTTTTCCATGAAAAATGGAAAAATCAATTCATCCCCTTTCCTTGGAAAATTGGAGACTTCATATTCAAGAATATAAACAAAATTGTTGAGTTTGTGAATCACTTCCACAATGTAAATCTGAAGTATGTTGAAAATATAAAGTGATTCGACCCTAACAAAATCGTCATGGAACATATGCTATCAGTAGGATTCAACAACTCATTCATTCATATTATTTTGAGTGAAGAAGAAGACAACAACTTAGGTGCTCCTGTATACAATGATGGCGACTTGGAAACAATACTTAGTAGTTATAATTTTTACAGGCAGAAAGGAAAGGGTCCCAGTGAGAAGAGTGCCTAGTCTCCAGTTGTTACCCCTAAAACTATGACATCTCGGAGCAATGCTTCAAAAACCCACCCAACTAGGAAAGTTG
>ML800091.1:94355-106109 GCA_009831015.1 Picea engelmannii
AAGAAGAGGAAGAATGTTGTGCAAGAGGAAGAAGACCATCACATAGAAAATTACATCAACAACTTCTCTCTTGAATACATGTAGCTCGAGGCGGATATCGAGAAAATGTTTCCCACAATTGATTAGCCAGGGAACATGGCCCATCAAAATTCATCATTAGAGATCATTGAGAGTGATACCTTCAATGAATAAGAGTCATTCAGTTTCCAGAGAGCTGTCTTTGACAAGGAATCTAAGAAATTGATTATTGAAAAAGGTGATATGAAAAATAAGACAGGAAAATCTCATTTAGAGATTGAACTAAAAGATATGCAGTCGTCCCAAATATCTAGAATTCACAGAGAAGCTGGGGATGGTCTGGATGATTCCATTGGTGGTTTAGAAGCAGAAAACACGAAGTTGAAAGAAATGATCAAGGAACTGGAAGACACCTTAATGCCTCTTCCACTTCTTGCTAGTCCTTTGTCAATAGTCAGACCCACCAAACCTATTGTTAAATTGAAAGGATCTTCAAGCCTACTTACATCATCCAAGAGATATGTAGAAAGAAATATTAAAAATTGAATGACATTGATCACAGAGGCATGGGAGGTTTTGAAAAACATTGTTCCTTTTGGCTCAAGGGCGCATGACTTCCATGAATATTTACAAGATGACCTAAAGAACAAAGAAGGTTTCTACATTGATGTTGTATTACCCTTTGGAAACAAATTCTCTAACATGAAGGAATTGAGGAGAAGAGAGGAGGATATTCCCTCCCCAAGTCGGATAAAACAACCGAATGCGTGCTAGAAGGAAAAGATTAAAAAATTGAATAATATTGTTCAAGCATGCAACCAAGCTATATCAAAGAGGGAATAATTTTTCAAGAGTCTCATGGAGATAGACCTAGATGGAGGTAATAATGAAGTACAATACCCTAAATTAATTCTCAACTCAATGTTCCTAACAAAGAAACAATTTGACGAACAAGTTGAGATATTTAAAGGGTTATCAATTGAATTTTTTTATGGTATACTTGAATATGATGAAGACGACATAGAAAATTGTCTAGTGGACTATTTCGTGAAGAACCAAGATATTGAGGAAGAAGTAATACATGGTATTTCCCTTGATTTGAGAGACTTGGAGGGCAATTTATTCAACATCAAAATCCAGCATGAGATAAATGTGGCACCAATGTAAATTATATTGAAGAATTGTTCAAGAAATCAATCGACAAATTGACCAACGAGGGGTAAGAAACAGTTGAGACAGTTCCTATAACTATTAATGAAGAACATAAAGGGACAAAAACAAGCAAGTGAAGACACTAGAGACCATCATAGTAAGTTTATGCTGATCACATATTTCTTTCTTTATCAGTTCCTTAATCTAGTTATTTCGCTTCTTTAACTAGAAAGGTTTAACTGAAGTTTGATAACTTCTCTTTTTCTTCTTTCCAAGTCTTGTTGTTTTTTTACCTCCCATCATCCTCCTTCTACAAGATTAATTCTTGTTTATATTTTCTTTATGGTCCACATGAGCCCCAATCCCAGTCCTAAGGACAAACACATTGTAAATTTCAAAGAATATGTAATAGACTATATATTTTTTGGAAATTTCAAGAGAGTTATTTCAGGATTAGTTTTGACTGTGCTTTATAACTCTGAGGTTTGAGTATAAATTATTTGAGATTGATCTATCATTATCTTTATTTGAGCTTCCCATGTTTCCACTCTATTAAAGTTCTCTTATGCATGCATATCATCTTCTTTTTATTTTATGTGATCATAAATATTTAGTTTAACTATGATGGATTTGAGGAAATTTTGCTTATCTGCTTTAAATGTATGAAGTGTGCAGTTCCTGGTCATTTCTCAGGAAATTTATTTAAAAAGAAAATAAAACATTTTCCTTTTATTTTTCTTGTAATATTTATATTTCTTTGATTACCACGATGGACTTCTACAAAGTACCATATTCTGAAGACCTAGAGTCCCAGTACAATCTTAAAGTAAATAGGATTACCACCTCTATAAAAACGCAAGGGGATTTACATCCTCATGAGGTTTACATTTCGATCATAACAGATTCAAGCGTCAACATTAGAAAATGGCCGCATGGTCACTTGATGTGATATGAAATGGGAATTTTGGCATTTTGGAATTCAAGGATAGGATTTGTGTTAATATGGTTGATTGAGGCTTTCATTGTAGATGCATTCAGATCCTTGTAAATTGCAATAGGAAGGAGAAGTCATACAAACTTGTGGTTGTTCAAGGTGGATTTACTAAGAGTTGGATGCTCTCTTTAAGGAAGTGCATTTGTAACCACCTTGGTGTCTTAACAAAAAATGTGTCATGAGCATTGCTTTTGTAACCATCTTAGTGTCTTTAAAAAAATGTGTTGTGAGCAATGCTTTTGTAACTGTCTCAGTGTCTTAGAAAAATGTGTTGTGAGTAATCATAGTTTACCATAGGGATTTATAGGTAAAGGTTTTCAAGTAGATGCATTAGGGAGAGAAGGAATGCCAAGAAGTTTCTCAATTTGTAAGGATCCTAGTAGCTTATTTCCATGAGACTAAAGGGATTAAAGAGGTAAAATTTTAGGGCAAGTTATCAAGTTATTTATTGTTTCCATTTTGACATGTTTGCATTGAGAACCCAAACTATAAATTGAACTCATACATAAATTAAACAAGGTTACAAGACAAGAAGAAGGGAAGCTACCCGGGATTGAGGAGATATAGATATGGGTGGGACACCCCATGCAAATTTGACTCTAATTTCTCTTTCCAGGGCATTTACAACCCATGTTGTCCCATTCCACTAATGCTAGCTTATAAATTGAATATGAAGTTATTTTTCTAAGAAGACTTCCTATACATTGAGTACATCTTCTATTACATAGTGAGTATATAGATGATGCTCACTTGTGTGGATAAATACTATTGGTACTTGTGATTTGTATTGTTATTTGGAATACCTCAAGGATCTGCTCCCTTGTGATAACAAATTGACCTAACACACAAGGATGAATATCCCCGTAATACTGATAATATTGTTCACTTTTCTCATAGATGAAATTGTGTATGAATGATCATTATTACAATGTACTCACTATTCTATGATACACAACTATAATTGGGCATTAAACACTAATATTTTTATGCTTTTTGAGTACGGTGGGAATATGTGAAAGATAATGGTTTCCTTAATAAATTTTGTACTATGGAATGTCTTGAATGTTATCATTGTTTTCATGGTTGAGGTAATGTGTTAATTCATGATCACTAGACGATATTTGAATGCCATAATTTTGTTGAAATCATATTTGTTTATGCCCTCTTGCATTAATTGTTTAATTTTATAAACATAAATATTTGGGGAAATGTCACATCAAATAGCAAATTGTTTCTATAACCATGTCATACAAATAAATATACAATAATATCTTAATAATGAGAAAAAAAAACCTGTAAATATAGAGTGCACGCACACACACACATAATAAAAAATCCGTTGAAAGGAAAGGAAATGCATCATTTGTATTGCAAATGAAGAACAAACAACTTGAGAATTTTAGACTAGACCTTGTATATTATTTCTTATAGATTGTCTTCGGAAAACATACAAGTACATATTTCAAAGGCTACTAACAATCTCATGTTCGTTTTTGCCCAAAATCATATTTCCTCTCCCTGCATGTGTGTTGTTGCAGTGGCAAGTTTTGACATTTAATTATAGTAACAAAATTTTCATCTTCAAAGTCAACATTTTCAGGTCATGGTCGAGGACACATTGTCACTTCTCCTACCTAGATTCTTACACTTTATTATTATCCCCATTTTATTATCTATCATCAATATACTTTAATTTATTAATGTTATTTAGAACATTTATTTCTAGTAACCACTGATCTTAGGTCATCGACTTCTCCTTGTTCCCCTCTTATCAGTTAATTTACAAAACCCTAATTACCTCCACAATTCTTTCACTTTATTATTAATCATCAATTTTCTCAAAATAATTTTGATTATTTTATTATTTCCCTATTCATTACGTTCATTTCCTTTATAATCTCAAAAGTCGTTAATATTATTTTATATTTGGACAAAACGATTAATCTTCCTCTTTATTAATTATAAATTGATATCAACTACTATTTTCTCCTAATTAATTACCTCAGCAGTCACCTCTCCTTCTTTCTTTCTTTTTAAAGTAAAACCTCAACATTCAGTTCAAAATTATTAGCTTCAATGTCCCTGATGATGGGTGGAGTGTCCACTCAAAATGTTGAACGTTTCAAAAACATTTTACACAGTATTTCCAAAAATTACTAAACAACATTATGAATCACTATGGAAACCTACACTCTCAGATTTCAATGTTGGTAAACATTGGGGTTGGAAATATATTTAGTGAATTAAAAACTGGGAATATATTTAATGAGTTAAAAGCTGAAGAAGAAAAATAGAGATTTCCAAAACTTTTATAGTTACTCTTTATTATAGTGGTTGGTAAATGAATGGATACAAGTTGCTCTTACATTGTACATGGAAAGTTCTTAGGGGACACATGATAATGGATATATGTTCCTTGGGACTCTTCATCAAAGTAAAATACCATACACCCCACATGAATAAGAGATGCCAAGTTTGTAACCTCACATATATTAAAGTGCGTTCTTAAGAAAAAAAAATGTACAATTTAGCAATCATAATAATGATTATAGGGAGACAACTAGGCTCTATATTACAATCAATATCTACAACATGGAACACATACATTGGCTAATAAAAATCAAAGTTCAACACACATTATTTTATTTTAAAAAAATCTCTAATCGTCTCTAAAAGGTATTTTCTAAAATTTCTTTGCATTCCTTCATAGTCTCATTAGCATTTATAACTTTGATACCAAATATCTGATTTTCCATTTGTGTTTACATTCTTTCATAGTCTCATTAGTATTTGTACCTTTGATACCAAATATCTAATTGTCCATGTGTCTTTGCATTGTTTCAATTGTCCATATGTCTTTGCATTCTTTCAAGGTGTTGATTATTTTTATTTAATATTTAATTTTATTTTTCTCCTTTGATACAAATACGTTGAATTCAATAATGTCACAAGAACACCAAAATATCTTTAAAAAATTTAAAAATATCTATCAACTCTACAAGCATGTTTTGAAAAACTAGGTATAAAGAGCATTGTATTTTTTTTAAGATTTTTTTATTCACTGGTCATGTTATCAAGTAGTCAAAATAGATACAAATACTTTGAATATCAATAATGTCAAAATAACACCAAAATATCTTTAAAAGTTTTTAATATTATCTATCAACTCTACAACACATTCAAAAGCATGAAGGTGATATAGAGGCTAGGTATAAAGGGAATTGCATTTTTTAAATATTTTTTTATTCATTAATTATGTTATTAGGCAGTTAAAATATTTGACATCAAATAGGGTTGAAAGGGTTAATAATAAGTGAGTTCGTTAATAAAATAATTAAGTATTTAAAAGTTTTTTTAAGGATTTTTTTTGGATTGATAAATTATAGTGAATTATGGAGTTTATGGTATATGAAATTGATCTAAGTGGATACATGTAGATACTTAAATATGTGATTTTCTTATAAATAATTATAAATAGTTTTACATTTTGTTAGTTTTATAACAAAAAAAATTGTAGGTTTTAAATTTTTAGCACATTTTTAGGCACTTTCCATGCATTCTTGGAAATTGTCATGGCTTGTAAATCTTTGATCATTAGGTTATCTAAACACATAGAGCTCAAAATAAGATTTATAATAGTTCAAGAATCATCCCAAACAAAGTTTGTATGTATAAGTTGCAACCCCTAGAAGTTGACATATCAACTAGGCTCCTTGGAGTCCACATTCTTTTTTCCACATCATCTCCCAAACTTAGGGTTTTCGATCTTAGGGTTTTATACTTTTTGTTAAAAGGAAGTTTCAACATCTTGTAATGGCCTATTTTTCTAAATGAGCATAGTTGATACATCTCTTCTAAGAGATAAACTACCACCATTCTAGCTAGTTTGTTGTGCTTTGCATATTTGAATGTTTTCACAATTCATTCATTGATATAATTTGGGTTTCACTGTATTACTATGCTCTCTACAATATCTCTATGTTATTTTCCTTGTTATTGCTATCTTCATTTCATTCTCAACATAATCCAAATAAGTGGTATTAGAGAAATCTTCTCTTTGTTGTTTTTTCATGCACCTCGCCAATGTGGTAAGGGTACAAGGAATTGGGCCTCAAACTATTTGGTCTTGATGAAAACTTCCATTTCCAACCTAAGTAGCCTCCCATGGAAAACAAAAAGAAAGATGATAGAATAGGAGATCATAGTAAGATGTTGCTCAAGGAATCCCTCAGGTGACAAAGGAACAAGATGTTGGATCATTTCACCTAGATCCTTCAACTAATCCCAATAGTGACAATTGCACCTTTGATAAGTAGTCACTTTGGAGGTATGACACCCTTCAAGGTACCAATTAATTCTCACATTCCTTTGTTTGAGGGAAATATACACACAAATGCTTTAGATAAATGGTTTAGTACAATGACCAGTATGATGACCCAATTTCTTTGTTCGAAACTATGATGACCAATACATGAGATGGACAAATTTATGTTAGGAGAAATAACAAGTGGTGCTAGAGTACACTAATTCCTTACAAGCCTTGCACTTAAAGTTGGGTATTAGGGACTCTGAGTGGAACTTGGTTCTAAAATAACATAGTGGACTACGTAGGTGCATCCGATTAGATATGCAACTTTTAGACATCTCTTCACTAGGAGCTACTTATTGGTATGTTGTCAAGATTGAACAAAAGTTTTGGTAGAAAGGCAAGAGAGAGTTTGGGTATTGAAATCATCCATAGTGAAAGAATGATAAAGGAACCCCTAAATAGAAAAAGAAAGGATAAATCAAAGATAACCAACCTCAGGAGACATAGTTCAAGTCACATGCAAAGGAGAGTAATAAGAAGTCATAGAAGAATACTAGAAAGTGGTGTGAGATCCACAAAATCCCTTAGCAAAAAAATAACTAATGTGACTCCAAAAATTCATTGTTGGTTGAGATGAAAAGCTAAGACTTTGATTTTGGCTCAGACTTTGGTTATGAGTCAAATAAGGGAAAATAGATCATTGATGTGTAACCCAATGCTACCGTCACTACAACAAAGGTCTAGCTAGAGGATCTTGAGGAAGGTGAGTGCCTCTTCCACCCATAGATGTGGGTGAAGGGGCCACCACTAAATTTCATTATTTGACAATGAAAGTTAGAAGAAGTTAATATTAACAAAGGTCATCAAGAAGTTGAAGTTGTTGATGATATCACACCCCCAACCATACACAATCAATTGGATAATATAGGGATGACACATTTGTGTCAATCATCATGTCGCCTACCCTACAACATCAAGCTCTTCAAGGATGAGGTAATGTGTGATGTTGCCCCACTTGAAGTTTGTGATGTTTTCTTAGGACAACCATATATTTGGAAATATCATTTTGTTTACGAGTCTAGGTCATATAATTTCATTGTTACTTTGGGAAGTCAATACTACATAGTACAAAAACTAGCTTGACTACCATAGTCACTTTGATCACAACTAAGCAGTGCAGGGTAATCTAAATAAAACTAATCATTACTTTAAAGTAATTCAAGTGTTGATCGGATAATTATTAAGCATGACATGGTAATTTTGTCTAAAGTTCAATATTGATATGCATCTGAAATAATGCATTGTTTATGTTTTAATATCACAAGGATGTTGCACAATGCATACTAGTATGAAGTATTGATATAATTTCATAGAGATGCTTAAAATGAGGAATAAATTGAAATACTAGATTAGCATGAAGCTAGACTTAAATTCTTATGATACATATATGGTCAAACCTTATTTACAATCATATTTGCTTAGCATTTTCTTGTTGCTACATAGAAATTTTGAGCCAAAGTTTTGTTCAAGAGGAGAAATATGTAAGGACCCCTTTTGACTAGACCTATGATTGCTTATTTTGAGGGTGTTTTGTACACATAAGAAATCTAGTATTGTTTGATGAATGCACCTTTATGTGGCTTATGATTTAAAACTCTGTAATGTTATGATATGATTACCTAGTGCCAAATAATGTGTTGATTGTATATGACTTATGAATATGTTGAAATTCACTTAGATGTCATTGGGTATCATGACCTGGTGTGTAACATCCCTCTCTTGCGAGCACATGTCGTTGGCTTATTCTTTGAGGACACTTGCGTGTAAGTGATCTGGTTATGGTACATGGTTATTATTTCGCTTATGGATTCTTATGATGTTGTTGATGGATTATGATTTAATGTTATTTGTTATATGCATATTGACAGATGTTATTAACGAGTTTTCCTTAAGTGTGCAGGACACTTGACAGATTGGGATGCTGATGGAATCAATGGTGGGATGCTGATGGCATCAATGGACCTCCTTGGACTCTGAATTGAGTTAGGGAGTGGATTGTATTGGTTTGAGTATTTCATTCATGTATATGTGATATATGATCGATTATATTATGATGTTGTATATGGATCATTGATAGTGTTTTGTTAATGAATGCAGACTGACGAATGCTTGTTAATCTGACTCACATAAGGAGTAAATGGGCCATGCACGTAGACAAAATATTGAGGGAGAGGTGTGGAAGAGTCCTTGACACAACCTACTAGCATTCCCTCCATGGATTGAATTGTAGGTTAACGATTACCTAGTTCGAGAGATCCACGATGCCGTGAGAGCAGACTGAGACAGTGGTTCATGAATATTTCTAAGGGGAGCACAATAAGTCAAGGTCCTTATTCCTTATAATCCCTTAGTCTCTCACAAGGTCTCCCAAATGGAGTGTTTACTTCAGGGGTTGGACAACTACCAAAACTAGTCAAAGGCGAGTGACACCTTTGGAGCACATAGTGCATCTTGAAGGGCAAGTCACGTAATTAAAAATTTGAATCAAAGGCGTGTGGCACCCTTGGAGCACAGAGTGCATCTTAAAGGGCACGCTGCATAATTAAAAATTTGAATCAAAGGCGCGTGGCACCCTTGGAGAACGTCCTGCATCTTGAAGGGCACACCGCGTAATTTAAAATTTGAGTCAATGAAACTAGGTGGCCTAGAAAACCTTGAGCGAATATTCAAACCTTATAAAATCTTGAGCACTACCAGATCAATCAAATAATTAATTAATTAAGGATTGAATTTATTAATTATAATCCCTATAAGAGTCTAAGCCTCCTGCCTAGCGGGACTTACTACCACTGCTCCACCGACGCCTTACACCAGATTACCAGCAACCTTACCAATAGGATAAGCAACTCAGCCTTAGCAGTACTAAGGAACAATGGATGCAAATACAGGCAAATAAATGAAGTCACAATATGTGCATAAAAGAGAGACAATAGACAAGCATCAGAGATGAAGTCTTTGTATTATCAGAGCATAAAAGCTTGCGGGTATTACAATATGTGCCAAAGGCACTGATAACAGACTCTTGAGAAGGATGCTCTTCGCTCGACTCACAGACTTACAGACTTACAGAAAGACACGAAGCTTTAAACAGAAGGGAAGCTTAGAACCTAAGACTGACTAACTCACAACTCACAAATTCGGGAATGAAGATAATGAGCTCTCCTCCTTCTTTTATAGGAATTTCGGGAGGAAGAGTCATCATGAAGCTAAGACCCGAATATACAAGTGGTCCTACATGTCTTCCACTCAATCTTTACTTTTAGGATTCGGCAGGTGTATTCACGCAGGAATCTCTGACCAAATCATTATTTTAATAATAAATCCACCGAAAGCAGATTTAAACAGTAGATCTGACAAGGGAGTCGTGCAAGATTCCTTGGCCAGAGTACCATGTCACATGATAAATAGTAGACCTGACGGGGTTGTCATGTAAGATTCCCTGACTAGAGTATAAACATATATGACATAAAAGAGGACTACATGTGATAAACAGTAGAGCATCTTGGAAATGTGGGTCAATCCGCACCAAAAGTCGGAGAAGTGCTCCGAGTTTCCAAGATTCTCATTATTGAAATGACAACACTATGTACAAAGTGGAGTTTAATGACGGCAACCCACGGAACCCGAATGGCACCATTGTCGGCCATTTAGACATTAATTATTACACGGTGGAGTTTTAAGGTGCAAACCCACAAAACCTTTATTCTAATGGATGATCATGGAAATGTCGGAAATTATATGGGTCCCAATACTGGGTATAAATTTCCCTGTATAATTTTGGATCTTCATTTCTTTCTTCTTCTTGATGAAGAATGAATTTTGTACGGATCACCCAAGGATGTCTTTCCGTTACAAACAACATTTTGTATTCTTCTTCTGAGAATAGATCCTTTAGAGTATCCAATCTTCGATTTGGAAAAAATAACATTTTTGCAGTATCAGATACTCGGGGATGAATATTTACTGGATTTATCCCAAATTTATTCCACCATTCCATCATCCATTCTGGTTCAGGTTCAAGAACAAAAGTAACTGCAAACTTAATCATACAGTAATAATATTTGTATCTGTCTGTCCATAGACAAATGTTAAACCACATTTCTTTGTACTGATGATAAGTTATATTGAATAGTTTTTCTTCTGGATCTCTGTTAGGCCAATCTTGAATGGTTCTCATTCGATTAATCTGGAAGAAATGATATGCAGGAGTTTCTTCCCATCTTTGGGTTTGATGATCAAACCATTGTCTGTTTGTAGATCTAAGTCTGCTTAAATCTCCCATTTCAATTAATTTTGCCCTGGATGAGGAAGTTGAAGACTGATGCATTCTTCCAAGTATATGTTGAGGGGGAAGTACATTAATACTAGTATTTCTTGAAAATCCAGGCAATCCCAACTCAACTTCATCTAAAGCTCTGAATTGCCTTTCTGGTATCCAATTTCTTTCAAACTCTTCCCAGGGAGTATTATCATCCAGATAATGAGTGACTGGAACATTTCTTTGATCATCAAAAACTTCTACTATTACCAAACTTTTCTTGCAATAGGCAAGATGCATATGATGTTCAGAAATAAATGGTAACTCTATCCTTTTGGAAGGACTTTCATTTATGCTGGGCATGGTAATAAAGAATCCGTTTTTGCCATCTAGACAGATACAAGAACCATGAGGTTCTACTGCTGATAAAAAAGGTGTGCCAAGGATACAATCAACTGGTAAATAAGAAATTTGGAATTTCATTCCTAATGCATAATCTTCAAGGATCATGATGCCTTTAGGAACTTCAAATTGGAAATAAGTATTTACATTTCCTAGTCCTATAGCTGATCCAAAACTAGGAAGCCAGTATTTTGCAGGGATAAGATCTTTATGCAGCAGGTTTAAATTTGATCCAGTGTCTATTAGTGCATTTAATGAAAAAATCTCTTGATTAATTTCTAACTGGATCTTTATATAATACTTCTGGTATTTGATAGGCAGAATCTTCATACTTGTCATTCCCTGCATTTCTATTGTAGTCTGTTCTAGAAGCACAGTCTCAAAAGGGGCATCTTCTAATGGTGGAGGAATGGAATCTATCCTTTCTTTAATCTGCTTGATTTCTTGTCTAGCCCATGAATCAACTTTATAACTGCACTCAGCATCTAGCCTGTTGACTGTTTCTTTTAACTCAGAGACTTCCTTTCTAAGAAGTATAACTTCTTTGGCTAGTTCTGTAAC
>ML800091.1:113618-131281 GCA_009831015.1 Picea engelmannii
GGTCCCATTTGTATGATATACCACATCTCCTTCTTCATCTTTTAAAATTTCTGCTTCCATCTTTGAAATCATTAAAGGAGAAGAAATAACTTCCCACCATTTACTGAGGGTACCAGTAAAACATTGAATGATAGTTTTGCATGTTTCAATTTCTGTTTTCCCCTTCATACACATTATTTTGTATGAAACATACATCCTATCAATCATTTGTCTGATCTGTGCAATAGACAAATTGTCAATATTCCATTCTTGGAACCAATCATCAGCAAATGTTTGAGTTTCTGGAAGTCTGCCTTTTCCAACTAGATCAGGAGCAGGTGGTCTGGAAGAATGATGTGGAAGGTCTTCATAGGCTGGTTTTTTTATGGTAACCAGAGAATGATGATCTTTAGAGGGGTTTGAAGAAGATTCAGGTGTTTCTTCTTCAGATGGAAAATGCAAAGGAAATCTTTTTACAATTTCTATCTCAAAGGGTTTATGTACAGGAGATAGAATAGAAATATGAGGACTAGGAAGGATAAAGGAAGCAGGAATAGGTTTGTCAGGTTGACTCGTTCTTCCCTTTATTTCTGTTAAGGTTCTCCCCATATGTGAAAAGGCAGTTCCTAATCCTTCCATAATTTCTTCATGGTTTCTGCTGGACTCTTTGGCCTTATACTCAATTTCTAATAAAGCAGAATCCATTTTATCTTTTACATCAATGACCTTTTCTTGTATTTGATCCACAGATCTAACAATGGTATTAGTAGATACTTGGAGATCCATGATTTGTTCTTTTCTTGCATAGTCATTTGTTATGAAAGTATGTGTGTCCATTCCTCTTAAAGCAGTATTAGTCCAATTTAACTGCTCTAAAACTGATTGAACTCTCTTGTCAATTCCTGACAATTTAATAGCTTCTTCTGAGAGTAATAGAGGAATTGCTCTAACTTGTTTAGAATTGTCTTCTAGTACAATTCCTTTGAAAGGGGGAAAAGTGGAATTTGATTCAACAATGTTGCCATCAAGGCTTTTCCACTTATGCTTTGGAGAAGGAGATTCAGAGATTTCTCCTATCATTTGGACTATTGGGTTTTGTTTTAATTTCCTCCATTCAAAGAAGGAAATCCAGCTATCTTCTTCAGACATGAAATCTTTCCATTCTTTTGACAGTCTTAATTTTTCAGAATTTGGAGTGACTGTATCAAATTCTTTTGTCTCAGGATTTGTAAACAAATCCCAGTTCAACATTCTTTTAATCCATTCCTTGAGAATAGATCCTTTCTGGCATCCTTTCATGATTGTATGAAATTTATGAATTTCATCTACAAATGGTCTTTGTATATCATTGGGTAAAGGATTTGTAAATCTACAGTCTGGGATAACTGTGTCACATTGTTCAGTATAACCTAACCCATACTTAGGAGTACCAGGTGGTCTCATGCCTTTCTAAATGTCTTTGATTCTAGGATCCAATGATTCTATTGAAGGCATGTAATGAATCATAAAACATAAAGAATTGTCTGAAATAGATGCAGAAGAATCTACAGTATTATATACAGATCGGACATTTGCAGAGGAATCCATAATAGTAGATATTACTATTTATGCACAGAAAAGCAGGGCATTTAGTCTTATGTCTTCTCGAAAGAATATTAGACATGCTCCTGGCTGACTGCTCAGGCAGAAACTAGCGAATCTTTCAGGAGGTCGCAGTAGTGGAAACTGTGCCTTTAAACAACCCGAGACTACTGATATGGCCTCAAATGTGTTGCAAGAGTGGAACTGTGCCTTTAAATAGCCCAAGACTCTTGATACGGCACTAGATTCTCTAATACCATTTGTAAACTCAGAGGCCTCCTCTGTCAGAGAATGAAGCTTGAAATATTGTCGGCTTGTCTCATGCGCAATCTCCCTTCACCATCTGGTCTTTTGGTTTCTGCTACTTTCGTCAGAACCAATGTCGTCGGGTTAACTGCTTTACTCTGCTTAGCTTCCTGAAGCCTATCACTCAAAGTCCATCGAGCCCTTCCAACAGTTCTATTTGAAGCCTATAACTGGTTTTCGGCGAACTTTCACAGCTACAACTGCCCTTAGCGGCCTCCTACCTAGCGGGACTTACTACCACTGCTCCACCGACGCCTTACACCAGATTACCAACAACCTTACCAACAGGATAAACAACTCAGCCTTAGCAGTACCAAGGAACAACAGATGCAAATACAGGCAAATAAATGAAGTCACAATGTGCGCATAAAAGAGAGACAATAGACAAGCATCAGAGATGAATAACAAGCGGAAGTCTTTGTATTATCAGAGCATAAAAGCTTGTAGGTATTACAATATGTGCCAGAGGCACTGATAACAGACTCTTGAGCAGGATGCTCTTCGCTCGACTCACAGACTTACAGACTTACAGAAAGACACGAAGCTTCAGACAGAAGGGAAGCTTAGAACTTAAGACTGACTAACTCACAACTCACAATTTCGGGAATGAAGATAATGAGCTCTCCTCCTTCTTTTATAGGAATTTCGGGAGGAAGAGTCATCATGAAGCTAAGACCCGAATAGACAAGTGGTCCTACATGTCTTCCACTCAATCTTTACTTTTAGGATTCGGCAGATGTATTCACGCAGGAATCTCTGACCAAATCATTATTTTAATAATAAATCCACCGAAAGTAGATTTAAACAGTAGATCTGACGAGGGAGTCGTGCAAGATTCCTCGGCCAGAGTATCATGTCACATGATAAATAGTAGTCCTGATGGGGTTGTCATGTAAGATTCCCCGACTAGAGTACAAACACAAAATAGGACAACATGTGATAAACAGTAGAGCATCTTGGAAATGTGGGTCAATCCGCACCAAAAGTCAGAGAAGTGCTCCGAGTTTCCAAGATTTTATTTTATTGACACGACCACACTATACATAGTGGAGTTTAATGACAGCAACCCACGGAACCCGAATGGCACCATTGTCGGCCATTTAGACATGAATTATTGCACTGTGGAGTTTTAAGGTACAAACCCACGGAAACCAGAGATTAAAGTATTTTCAATCATTTTCAATGAAGCTAGAAAATCTTTCCGGATAATGTAGGGTGTCCCACATCTTTGTATAAATTCTTCGGACTATAAAAGGTACACCATTGATGATCTGGAGAATGATCTTTGATTTGATTCCCCACTGAAAATGGTTGAGGATGAACATTCGCAAGATTTATCCATAATTTGGTCCTTGAAGGAAAAGATCTCGGATAGGAGTGAAAGAAATGCAAGATCCTAAAACATAGGGATCTATGACACTTTTGTTTAGACCAAAGTCTCTCCACCAGTCAGCAATCCAAATTGGGGGTCTTCCTGCAGTTGCAGAATTTATGCTACCAAATTTAACCATAATTATCATATCCTCCTTTTGAGCAAATTCCCACCACATCTTTCTGTATTCATGATAATTTATACTTGTTTCTGGAAAGATGACATTAGGATTCCTTTCGGGCCAATGAGATAATAATCTGGGTCTGTTTAAACAAAAATATTGTTGATTGTTACCTTCAGTATTTCTTATGTCCCAGATTAATGTTATGTCATGGAAAAGTTCTGTTAAGGCATACTGTGCTCAGGATGCCCTTTCATTGCTCTGAGTGGTTAAGGGAGCCAAAATATTTGATATTCTTCTTCCCCTTACTTCAGGAACCAGACTGGAGTATGAAACCTGTGTTGCTTGAAATAGAAGTTCTGTACTTCTTAATTCCCACCGGGGTATCCATTCTTCTGTATAAGATCTCCAATTTAGAGTATCGGGAATATTTATTACCTGCTCTTCTTCATTTCTAAGCTGTACAGGGATTAATAAGCAGGAATTTTGTAAATGTTCTCTACTTAAGAAATCTGGAATGGAATTATTAGCCCCTTTAATATGTTCTATTGAAAAATCAAAATTGTTGAAAAGGGCCTGCCATCTTGCAAATTTAGAATCTCCAGGATTTTTTAGTTCCTTGTTTAAAACCTTATTCATTGCTGCAACATCAGTCCTAAGAAGAAATCTTTTGTAAATCAAATAGATTTCAAATTTATGTATGGCATTCAGAGAAGCTTTAATTTCTTTATCTAATGCAGAATAATTTTTCTTTGTTGTTTGCCATAAACCAGAGGCAAATTGAATAACTTCTTCCTTTCCCTTGTCTTTGACCTGTTTTAAAACTGCTCCCCAACCAATATTACTGGCATCAGTTTCTACTATCTTTGGGAGATTATCATCAGAGATATGTAGGATGGGAAGATTCTTTGTTCTGGCTTTGATATTTCTTACAGCTTGAGTATGTGCCTCTGTCCAGGGACTTGGCTCTTTTTTCAATCTGTCATTTAGGAGTCTTTTATCTTGTGCACAGTTTTTATAAAAATGGCTTATATAATTTAGACATCCTAAGAACCTTTGCAGCTGTGTCTTATCAATAATCTTGTCTGGAAATTTGTCTGGAAATTTATCTGCAAATTCAACAGCATGAGTTTGCAGAGTGATTTGACCATTGTCAATAATTACACCTAAGTCTAAGTTAGTAAAAAGACTAGAAACTAAATTTATAAATTAAATAATGAGGGGATGACGTAAATCAATTTAGAAATCAAAGAAAAGAAAATAAATCTAAAGATTGATTTAATACACATATGTGCAAGTGATTACCAAATTGGAATTTAACGTAAGAATTGAATAAATCTAAAAGAATGGGTACACATAGAAATGAATCTAGAGTCTAGTTAACACTAGTCTAACTAGGAGAAAATTCATATTTTAACTCAACTCAGAATTAGTAAGACGTCAATCATTAATTGGAAATAAGGGGAATAAAGAGACAACTAGGAGTGATTTAAGGAGCGCTTTTAGGAAGGGTGGGGGAAATTGAATTTAATTAAAAATAAATTGTGGACTTACTTGTGCAACTTGGGGAAATGGTGACAAGTGTATGGGGGAAATAATTCTAAATTATTTAATTAAAATGTGAATTAATTGTGCAAATGGGGATGTGTCAGGGGAAACTCTATAAAACAAATGGCCTAAATTAGAAATGGAACACATTGGTTATGGGAAAGGTTATGCTACATAATTTTTGACTGGTTTTACTTGTGAGAGTTGGGATACCCAGTGTGAGAGAGAGTGGTGGCTCCACCTTGCGAGGCGATCTGGGAGCTCTAGAGGATTCTGGTTGTGTGTGTGACCCCTTTGTGGCTTGGGGGGCTACGGTAGAAGAAGAGTACCCATAGAGTTGGCTAGGAGGTACTGGTGAAGTCTCTACGATTAACAAGTGAAAAATCAGGAAAAGCACAGTAGCGGAGAACGTCTTTGATTTCTTCACCATCGGTTACGATATTTTATTTAGTCTGGAAATTGTAATAATATTAATTGTCTAAATTTGTTTAGAATTGTTGTCATTGTACGCGAATGCTGATTTCGGATTTACAATTGGCCTTGACGGTTTGGTGCTCTCTGGAAAGTGAAAATTAATATGTATGCCATTTCAATTTCTTTTAAATGAATCGTGGCTACAAAAATAAATATTGTACATAAGGCAAAATTCTTGGTCGATGCCAATGTTTCGATCAGACCTTTAATTTATGTTTTTGTGATTACATTTGCCATTAAATGCAGTGGAAGGATTGGTAACGGTGTAGAGTTATTTTATGGATACCTCCTTCCTGATATTTAGTTTGGCATTGAGAATGTATCATCGCATCCAGTTTAAAATATTCTATAATACCTTAAGATGACATCATTGGTTTTCATTATAACTTTGGGAGAGTAAAAATGTGCTAACTTGGATAGCTAAAAGCTTCAAACTTTATGATGTCGCTACCAATAACTTAACTGGAGTCTAGTCCGTAGCTTGTGTGTGAGAACAGTTATGAAGTTACTTGAAATGGAACAAACATTTATTAATTAATTAATATCTCTTTTTCAATGGAAATGAATTTGTATAAAGCCTTGCATCCTTGTTGTATTACATCAATAAAATGCAAATTGAAACTACTTAATTGTTGGTCTCCCCCAGTGCTGGAGCTTATTATTAAAATAATGTAATATTAGTACTTATGTAAAGTTACACTTTTGTGAGAATATATATCAATTAATCAATGTGAGGTAAAGGTTTGTTAATTTTTATTTTATACTAGGCTAATAGAAAGGGGTCTTATAATAGTATTGGAATTTTACATTTAGTTTAGTGTTTCTCATTATGTTATTTGAATTTAATTTAATCTAGAATGCCATGCCTTATTCTATTTTAAGAGATAGTAGTTAGAGGAATCAACTTACATTTAAGTTTTAGATAATTCATGTCTATTCTCTTAAATAAGGTCTGAAAACTTTTATTTTGACTTCAAGTAAAAGTGGGTTTAGAGGTGGCTGGGAGTATGAGCATGTGTTGAAACACTACTCTTGATAAGGGTTAATACCCATGTCTTGGGATATAATAAAGGGTGATCTTTATAGAGTAGAAATCATAAATGTTATAATTATTTGTCTTGATAAATAGAATCCTCATGTTACTTTTGTGTTCTAGATAAATTCTTAAACTAGTGTTGTAATTTCAAGAGAATTGGATGTTGAATAGTGATGTTTAGTGCTCTATGATTTAGTTTATGATAATGATGACCTTTCTTAATTATCTTAGATTGAATTTACATCCTTCATTTTCCTTTTATGAATGATCTTGTTGAGGTTTTAAGAGATACTCAAGTAGTATGGAATTCGTAAAACATTGCTTAAAGAAGGTTGACCTCCTTATGGTTTCTTAAGAGGATCTTGACTCATCTATACATATTTAAAGTTGGGATAGCATAATCTTGTATGGAATAATGTTGATGTATAAATGAGTAGGTACTTAGAGCTCTTCGCATCACTAAATATGTTGATGTATGAGTGTTTGGAATTTATTTCTCTCTTGCGCCATTAAATCAAGTTGATAAGTGTTACAGTCGTTATATTACCCTTGCACTTGTAATTATGTGAATGTATGATTGTTATAGAAATTGATTCACTCTTGCGCCATGATTTTAATGCGATGTCTGAATGGTTATGTGATTTGATTTCCTTGTGCCACAAAGTAAAATTGATGATTACTCTTATGCCTTGAAATTAATGTGATGTATGATCGTTTTAATGATTAGATTATCTTGTGCCATTACAATAATATTGATGTTGAATGACTTAGTAATTATATTACTCTTGCACCATGATTACTTGATAGGTGAGCTTGATTGTTGATCTAATTGGATTTCGGCTTTATTGTATTAGTGGGATTTAGATACCTCCTTGTTCCTCAAAACAATCACTAGCCCCGAGACCTTAAGTGGTCAAAATCAATCAGATAAATCTTGGGCTTGAGCTTTGCTTATATGTCGTGGAGGTCCTAACCATGCAGGATAGGTTTGGTGGGTAGTTATTTCATATTCAGTGACCTGGTTGATCATTATTTATATTTCTTCGGTTGATTGAGATGTGTTGAACTACGTCGCTATCTATGTTTATGTGTTGAACGCGTGTCACTATCATTTATGTTAATGCATTGGCTTGTGTTGTTATTGATTACAATGATGTATCGCTTGTAATGATATTAATTATGATGTTGTGATGATGATGCGTTGCTGTGAATTATGTGCTGACGTTAATTTCCTAATGCTTTAAAAAAAATTACTTGTTGTACTTCATTGCATCGTAATGGCGGGGCCGTTACATGGTGTGTTGATTTATGATATTGACATAATGATGATTGAATAAACAAAATATATGAAATGTGTTGGTTCATGAGATTGATCATTATATAGTATGCATGGTTGACTTTTTATATATTGTAATTTTATTTATTTTTAAGTAAAAAGGATAGTACCTGCTATATTAAGTTATCAGAGAAACATTGACAAAATACACAGAGATATAGTCGTTCTGAGCCACCAAAAATGTTGTCGTTTTACTGGAAACCAGTATAGTTTGGAAAACTGTTTTGCCCTCTATCCTACCCGAAGGAAACCAGGATAGATGGCCATAGTTCAATTTTACATGTAGCAACAACATGATTAAACATAAAACAAACTAGCATAGGAGAACTTTAGATACCTGGTGACCTGTCTCCCTTGCCTGTCTGCCACGTGGACCTGGCTGGGATGGCGAACGACTGCGCACAGAATGAACATTTCCTCTTTGCTGGAGCATTGGAGTACGCATCAAGGAGAAAGTCCATACGCTGTCCCATGAGAAGGGCTCTATGCTTCTGGTTTGCCATGTGGCCTCAGAGTTCGAACACCAAAGCCAGATGCTCTGCACAGAGGAGTGGACCATGCAAGTCATGATTGTCTACGTCGTCGAAGATTTCGTTCCCCAATTCCATATTCATCCCAGCTCTGGCCTCGATCACATTCAATCCTGCACCAGCTGCATCCTCCTTCATCCCTGCTCTGGTCTCGTCCACATTCCTTTCTGCGCAAGCATTTTCCTGAGCCTCGTCCTCGTTTGTTTCCTTCTCAGCATGGTTGGTGGGGTTGTAGTCACCCGTCCACGGTATCTCTTCAACGATACAAACAGGGAATTCGTCTGTCGGCTCGTCTTTAGGACCGCTACCAGCCTGTAAATCCGGCGCCATGGATTGGGGTTCCAGGATGGTCACTAATTCCTCCAGGTACGACGTTTCGTCAACATAGCAGGTTGGAAACTCATCCACAATGCCTCCCTCCAGACTGCTTCCAGGCTTAATTGCCATGGTATGAATGCTACACTCTGTCCCAGGCTCAGCGATAATGGCGTGTAGTGCCAATTGGTCAGTGCGTTCCCTCTTCTGGAGAATGGAAGTCGCCATCGACAGAGAATGCTCCAGGTTCTTCATCCTTTGCCTTTTCTCTTTGTGGGTGTACCAAGCCGAGCCTCGGTGAGGCCTACCGTGCTTCCTAGTCATTGTTGTTGAAGGGTGGATAAAAATACAGAGAGAATGCACCGAAATAAAAGTGAGCCAAGAAGATAGGGAACCAGAGCTACACCAGAGCTCCCAACCAGTGGGATGGTTCAAAACGAGAGCGAACTAGCTCTGTCCAGGTGCTCAAAATTTTGAATTACCAAATGATGGATTCGCCTGGCTACCCATAAACCCTGTCATATTGAGTGCAGTCTGAGCTAGAGGTTTTGTGCGAGGGAGGATTCCCTCCTCCATATAGTGACTGTAATGGACGACTACCATCGTAAATGTGGAGAGGATGGGTGGCGGCCATCAGCATTTAAGCTATGGCTCGATGCTGAGCCATGTGGTGAGGCATCGCCACGTGTCACCCCATCCGAGGTATATATTGTAATATTACTAATGATCCTACATATGCAATAGATAGGACCTACAAGCCTATGGAATTTAAGAATGAGTCAAGGTATATGGACCAAAGAAAAGTTTAGAATATTAAATATCTCAATTTGGATCCTATTATATGCACACATGATTATGATTTATTTTTCTTAAGTGAACAATGTTATGTAATGTTATGTTCCTAGGTGTGTGCATGGATAGAGGTTAGCTTTATAGGATAATCCTACACTTGGGTAGAGACTGTGAGAAGGAGGTGTAGCATGTGTTCAATAGGGAGAGGTGGAGGAATTCCCACATATTATCAATTCCCTTAGTGTAGACTGTGTTCAAGTAGATATATCCTCACCTAAAGGGTTGCACGACATTGTGAGGTTGGACAACAAAGGTCGATTATGAGGATGAACTGAGGGGTGCAAAATAATGGCACAAATTACATATTCCTTAGTAGACCATGATTCTATCACTAACAATAAATGAGATGGAGTTAAAATGGTCTCACCCTAGAATACTGGTTCCCCCTCCATGTAAATATGTGCATACAAAGTTTGGAGTGACCATGGCCTCACCCTTTGATATTGATTGGGGTACCCTATTCTAGAATAAAAATGTATCATATGCAATCATTTAGAAATAATATTGATGTGGATAGAAGTGCATTCATTTAAACATATATATTATTCATATAAATAGAAGTGCTCTCATTTAGATAGAAAAGACATTCATTAGTAAATAGACTGGATTTTATGTGCAAAAGAACAAAGCAAAGAAAAGTGAAGTAAATATACATTATTAACATCTAAATTAATGGAAAAACTCACTTTTGTTTAACATATTTTACTTAATTAAAAACATAATTATTATTTGCCCACACACATGTGAGTTTAACTTAGAAAGGAAAAGAAAGAAAAGTAGGAGAGGAGTGGGTGAGTAATATGCATATAAGATCAATATAAAATAGGGAATTATGCATGAGCAACATGTGGCACTGTTATGATCCAACACCTTAAAAAATGATAAGAAGTCAAAGAATACAATCCACTTCGAGGGGTAAATCTCCTTTTACAATATATCCACTTTAGAATACAATATAAGTTGAGATAAGATGATCTTAAGACTAGGTATCCTTGGTATATATATAGGAGACAAAGGGTGCAATTATAATGAAAGGGTGTGATGAAGGTGTTTTGTACATAACATGAGATTTGTATGGGGATTTGTCTAGGTCTTAACATGTCCCTCCCATTCAAACAAGTATTTTCCTCAACACCTGACAACCGTTGGTGTGTATACATGAAGAAATCATCTTCCCATGTCACCTCTTCCACTAGTAGGTTCTTCCATTTGATGAGGTACTCATTAATTACTTGATTTTGCATCTTCTTAATCCTTATTTTAAGGATTTTTTCTGGTTCTAGTATGATTTTCCCTTCTCCATTCATCTCTGATAAAACAGTTTTCACTGGTATCTTGTCATTGGTTATCTTTTTTAAGTAAGAAACATGGAAGACTTATGTACACTTCATTTTTTAAGATGAATAACATGGGCATGATCTTGAGTGGGTGGAAGACCCTTAGGTATCTCTCCAAAATACCTTGGAATGATTGTTGATAACTTTGTGGAGATCCATTTGAGAAAATGATATAGATGTTTGAACATCTATTGAGCTCAATTGTGCAATTACACCATGGTGTCCCTTTTTGAGTAATTTTGTTATGTTGTTAGAGCTTATCACTTTAGAGAGTTTCACTTGGATACCTCTAAGCTCAATTTCCTTTCCTTCCAAGGGAAATCTCATGAAAAGATCTTGAAAATTAAGGGCCACTGTTCCCAGTGATTGTAAACACTGGACCCCTAATAAAACATCAACACCAGCCATTTGGATGACAATAATGGGACTATCCAATAAATTCTCCCCCATATTGAGATTAATACTATGGAACTTCCTAGAACAATTTATGGTGCCTCCATATGCAATCATTACTTGGAACTATGGTGCTAGATATACAAAGATATTGAGATTTGTTTGCTAATTTGCAATTGATGAAGTTATGGGTACTACTAGAATCAATCAACATTGTTACCTTTTTCTTTTTTGATACATCCTTCTATCTCGAGGGTTCGTAGTGTACGGATGTCGACCAATGCATGAAAAAATAACATTGGAGTAGTATTTTCTAGCTCTATATCTTGTGATGATTCCAATTCTTGATCTTCTTCCTCTTCATTATATATGTATAATACTTTCTTCTCACTTCATTTATGCCCCTTACTATACTTGTTGTCACAATTGAAACATAGTATCTTTGCTCTTCTTTCATTCATTTGTTGAGGTGTCAACCTTGTTGGTTGAGGTACGGTTGTCTTATAAACCCCAAAATGATATTTTCTTCTTGTGTATTCTCCCATGGTAGACTTGTGTGTAGCCTTATTCTTGGCTTGAATATGTTGAGAATATTTCATAGCTTCCATAATGTTTGTAGGAAGTTCTAATAAAATCTCATGTTTAATGTATTCTTTTAATCCACCCATGTAAGCTTGCAACAATTGTTCATCACTTTTGGCATCCATCCTTGTGGCCAATACTTAAATTCTGAATTATAATCTTCAATATCACCTAAGTTCTTGATTCTTGTCAATTGAATGAAGTAGGCATATTCCCAAACTTTCCCATATTGTGTTACTAAGTCTCTTGTAAATAGAACCCAAGTAAAAGGGGCTTCCTTTTAACTACCCATTGATACCATTGATATGGTTTTATCTCAAAGTTCAAAGTTTCTATGTGAATCATTTTCTTATCATCCATAATATTATGTTGTTCAAAATATTTCTCTATTTGGTTCACCCAAGTAAAGAATTTTGTTCCATCAAACTTCTTTAATTCAATCTCGGGAGAGTTGAATTTCGAACCCTAACCATAATTAACTCTACTATTAGAGTTAATGTTGATGTTATACTTATAAAACTAGCATTTATAGTTTTTTTTTGTTAATATAATCATCTAACACATTAGTTGCATAAATAAGATCACTGAAAGAGAGGAAATCACAAAAACAATAGAGACACACAAATTATCCTGGGAAACCCTCATGGGGAAGAAAACCCAACAAAAACTTTCTCAATATAGATAGAAAAAAAACAAAATAGAATATCCACTCTACTTCTTCACTAGGAAAGAGTATCACACTACTTATCCAAGAGATACCAAGACATAGACCAAGAACTCTCCTTGATGTCACCCCCAGTTGCAACAACTTATCCTCCAAGACTTGCACACTTTTTCCTCTTGCTACAGAGCTTATAAGTGAGTGAACAAATGAGGTGCTGACCTCTCTTATAAATAGTGGTATGGCCAACCTAAAATTAGGCCTGGGCTGACCTGTCACTTTTCCCTCTTAATTTACATTTAATTGTCAAAGCACAAAAGGGCCAACTTTTACAAAAGCACAATAGGGCCTAATAAATATAATATAATAATATTATTCAACATTCCCTCTTAGGTACAATATTCTTCGATGTTACAATATTTCAACACTCCCCCTTAACAAGAAGGGTATTCTACTGAAAACATTTATAACAACTAACTAGACTCAATACATCATCAAGAGGAGAAGACATCGTCATCAGCATCTGAAACACTGTCTGTCATATCTATAGGTCATGGGAAGTTTTTCTCATCATCAACATCAGTATAAACTGAACATCATCATCATCTGCAGCGTGAAGCTGGAGTAACATCATCATCATTGATAACATGAAGCTGGAACATCAACATCATCAAAAACATGAAGCTGGAACATCAACATCAACAACATGAAGCTGTAACAATAACATCAATACCACAAAGTTGGAACATCAACATCAACAACATGAAGCTGGAACAACAACATCAATGGAAATAGAATGAGACATGATCATCATCATCATCAACAACAACAACAATAACAGTGGGCACTCCGACAGACCATCCATCCAGACCTTACAGGATCTTTCTAGGGATAATAAAATCCCCTAGGATATAAATTCTAATGAGTTTCCACACTACTGACCATAACACGTATATACATACATAGGCTCTCTGATAGAATGTCCATCAAGACCTTACATGATCTTTCCAGGGATGATCAATCCCCTAGGATATAAATCCTAACGAGCTACCCTGCTGGTGGTCAAGATACCATAGTATCATTAGCGTCACTCCCCCTTTCGAGGGAAATCCTTTTAGACTATACCAAGATTGTCTCAAAAGTACTCAAACTTCACATGAGACAGAGGCTTAGTCAACACATCTGTTACCTGTTCATATGTGCCAACATACTAGAGCTTCATAGCTCCTTTATGTACCATGTCACGAATGTAGTGGTACTAAATCTCAATGTGCTTCGTCTTATCATGGAACATTGAGTTCTCTGTCATCTTTATTCAACTCTAGTTATCACAAAAGATCATAGTAGCATCCATATCTAGGTCAAATAGACCTTTCAACAACTTTTGAAGCCATATGGCTTCACAACTACTGGAGCATGCTGCAATGTACTCTTCTTTTTCCGTACTGAGAGAAATATTGGATTGCTTCCTGTTTTTCCATGAAGTCATGGTTGACCCCAATCTGAAACAACATCCTAAAGTGATTTTTCTTTTTGAATCCATTCCATCCCAATCAAAATCAATATAGACATACAATCTGAGGTCACAATATCCAATATAATAGAGGCCATAGTCCAACGTACTCTTAAGGTATCTCATCACATGCTTTGTGGCTACAAGGTGTTCACAACAAAGCATATATCTTGTATGGTACTCATCAGATACATCAATGAACCAGTCATATGTCTGTATATAGTAACATCAACTATTTCTGACGAAGTATCAACCAATAACTTCAGATTCGTCTCCATGAGAGTGGACATGGCTCTACAGTCCATCAATGTGAGGTAATTGTTGGTCTCCCCCCATGCTGGAGCTTATTATTAAAATAATGTAATATTAGTACTTCTGTAAAGTTACACTTTTGTGAGAATATATATTAATTAATCAATGTGAGGTAAAGGTTTATTAATTCTTATTTTATACTAGGCTAATGGAAAGGGCTCGTACAATAGTATTGAAATTTTACATTTAGTTTAGTGTTTCTCATTATATTATTTGAATTTAATCTGGAATGCCATGCCTTATTCTATTTTAAGAGGTAGTAATAGTTATAGGAACCAAATTACATTTAAGGTTTAGATAATTCATGCCTATTCTCTTAAATAAGGTCTGAAAACCTCTATCTTGATTACAAGCAAAAGTGGGTTTAGAGGTGGCTAGAAGTATGAGCATGTGTTGAAATACTATTCTTGATAAGGGTCAATACCCATGCCTTGGGATATAATAAAGGCAGATCCTTATAGAGTAGAAATCATAAATGTTATACTTGTTTTTCTCGACAAATAGAACCCTCATGTTACTCTTAATTCTTAAACTAGTGTTGTAACTTCAATAGATTTGGATGTTGAAGAGTGATGCTTAGTGATCTATGATTTAGTTCATGAAAATGATGATATTTCTTAATCCTCTTAGATTGATATGCCAACACTTTAAATCCTTCATTTTCATTTTATGAATGACCTTGTTGAGGTTTTAAGAGATACTCAAGTAGTATGGAATTCGTAAAACATTGTTTAAAGAAGGTTGACCTCCTTATGGTTTCTTAAGAGGATATTGACTCATCTATACATATTTAAAGTTGGGATAACATAATCTTGTATGGAATAATGTTGATGTATAAATGAGTAGGTACTTAGATCTCTTCGCACCGCTAAATATGTTGATGTATGATTGTTTGGAATTTAGTTCTCTCTTGTGCCATTAAATCAAGTTGATGTATGAGTGTTACAATAGTTAGATTACCCTTTCACTTGTAATTATGTGAATGTATGATTGTTATGGAAATTGGTTCACTCTTGCGCCATGATTTTAATGCGATGTACGAATGGTTATGTAATTTCATTTCCTTGAGCCATGAAGTAAAATTGATGATTACTCTTACGCCTTGAAATTAATGTGATGTATGATCGTTTTAATGATTAGATTCTCTTGTGCCATTACAGTAATATTGATGTTGAATAATTTAGTAATTATATTACTCCTGCTTCATGATTACTTGATAGGTGAGCTTGATTGCCAATCTAATTGGATTTCGGCTTGATTGTATTAGTGGGATTTAGATAGCTCCTTGTTCCTCAGAAAAATCGACAGCCTTGAGACCTTAAGTGGTCAAAATCAATCAGATGAATCTTGGGCTTGAGCGTTTCTTATGTGTCGTGGAGGTCCTAACCATGCAGGATAGGTTGGGCGGGTAGTTATTTCATATTCAGTGACATGGATGATCATTATTTATTTTTCTTCGATTTATTGAGATGTGTTGAACTACGTCGCTATCTATGTTTATGTGTTGAATGTGTGTCACTAACATTTATGTTAATGTGTTGGCTTGTGTTGTTATTGATTACAATGATGTGTCACTTGTAATGATTTTAATTATGATTTCGTTATTATTATGTGTTGCTATGAATTATGTGTTGATGTTAATTTCCTAATGCTTTAAAAAAAATTACTTGTTGTACTTCATTGCGTCGTAACGACGAGATCGTTACATGGTGTGTTGATTTATGATATTGACATTATGATGATTGAATAAAGAAAATATATGAAACATGTTGGTTCATGAGATTGATTACTGATTATATAGTATGCATGGTTGACTTTTTATATATTGTAATATTACCAATGATCCTTCATATGTGATAGATAGGACCTACAAACCTATGGACATTAAGAACGAGTCAAGGTATATGGACCTAATAAAAGGTTAGAAGATTAAATGTCTCAATTTTGATCCTATGATATGCATACGTGATTATGATTTATTTTTCTTAAGTGAGCAATGTTATGTAATGTTGTGTTCCTAGGTGTGTGCATGGATAGAGGTTAGATTTCTAGAATAATCCTACACTTGGGTAGAGACTGTGAGAAGAAGTTGTAGCATGTGTTCAATAGGGAGAAGTGGAGGAATTCCCACCTATTAGCAATTCCCTTAGTGTATATTGTGTTCAAGTAGATATATCCTCACCTAAAGGGTTGCACGACATTGTGAGGTTGGACAACAAAGGTCAACTATGAGGATGAATTGAGGGGTGCAAAATAATGGCACAAAGTACATATTCCTTAGTAGACCATGATTTTATCACTAACAATAAATGAGATGGAGTTAAAATGGTCTCACCCTAGAATATTGGTTCCCCCTCCATGTAAATATGTGCGTACAAAGGTTGGAGTGACCATGGCCTCACCCTTAAATATTGATTGGGGTTCCATGTTCCGGACTAAAAATGTATCATGTGCAATCATTTAGAAATAATATCGATGTGGATAGAAGTGCATTCATTTAAACACAAATATTATTCATATAAATAGAAGTGCTCTCATTTAGATGGAAAATGCATTCATGAGTAACTGGATTTTATGTGAAAAAGAACAAAGCAAAGAAAAGTGAAGTAAATATGCATTATTAACATCTAAATTAATGGAAAAAATCACTTTTGTTTAACAGATTTTATTTAATTAAAAATAGAATTATTATGTTCCCACACACACGTGAGTTTAACTTAGAAAGGAAATGAAAGAAAAGTAGGAGAGGAGTGGGTCAATAATATGCATATAAGATCAATATAAAGTAGGGAATTATGAATGAGAAACATGTGGCACTATTATGATCCAATGCCTTAAAAAATGATAAGAAGTCAAAGAATACAATCCACTTCGAGGGGTAAACCTCCTTTTACAATTTATCCACTTTAGAATACAATATAAGTTGAGATAAGATGATCCTAAGACTAGGTATCATTGGTATATATATAGGAGACAAAGGGTGCAATTATAATGAAAGGGTGTGATGAAGGGGTTTTATAAATAACATGGGATTTGTATGGGGCTTTGTCTAGCAATTAACATGCCCCTACCATTCAAACAAGTATTTGTTGAAATATTGTAACTGCGAAGAGAATTCTTATTATTATTTTGTTATTGGATTAAATCCCCATTGCAGATTAATCATGTCATTATTATTATTATTATTGTTATTGGATTAATCCCCATTGAGGATTAATCATGTCGGTAATTGTATAAGGACCAAATCCCCTTTTGCAGATTGGTCATCGGACAATTACAAAGGACAGAATAAGAAGTCAGCCCCAACAGTTATAATAGAATACCCAGAATTAATTAAAGGTGGGTTTACCCACCTAGAGTGAGAGGTCGGCCCTGCCAGATGGTGACCTTTCACACATGCCAGATTGATATAAAT
>ML800091.1:140660-188533 GCA_009831015.1 Picea engelmannii
AAAATCCTCACCGCAGTTCATGATTCACCTCTAGCAGGCCATCAGGGGTTTTTCAAAACCTACAGACAAATCCAAGAGAGGTTCTCATGGAAGGGCCTCAAACAAGACGTTATGAGACACGTCAGTGAGTGTGTGACTTGCCAACAGAACAAGTCAGAGCATGCTCTTCTAGCAGGGCTACTTCAGCCACTCCCCATTCCAGAGCAGAAATGGGAGAGTATATCTATGGACTTCATCACCAGTCTACCCAAGGTCTAGGGTAAGGACTGCATCTATGTAGTGGTCGACAGATTGACCAAGTTTGCTCACTTCTACACCATACCAACAGAGTACAGCGCAGTTCAGGTAGCCGAGATTTTCTTCAGGGAGGTCTTCAGAATTCATGGGTTGTCGAAGAACATCATCAGTGACAGGGACAGTCGGTTCATAGGGACATTTTGGAGAGAGTTGTTTCGGTTGGTGGGGACAGAGTTGACACCTAGCACCAGCTATCACCCTCAGACAGATGGGCAGACCGAGATTGTCAACAAGTGGGTTGAAGGGTATTTGAGGAACTATGTAGGAGGACAACAGAGAACGTTACATTACAGGAAGTACACGGTCGAAATCTTAAAGAGATTCGACATGCTAGAATGCAAGTCCATGAATACACCCATGGAAGCAAAGTTGAAGCTATTGGTCGATACTTCATCAGATTTGATAGATACCACTCTATACAAATAGATTATTGGATCGCTGAAGTACATGAAGAACACCAGACCAGACATCAGTTTTGCAGTGAACACCTTGAGTCAGTTTCTGGTAGAGCCCAGACGTGTTCATTTAGTGGCTACAAAACATGTGATGAGGTACCTTAAAGGTACAATGGATTATGGTCTCAGCTATTATGGAGATCATGACTTCACACTGAGTGGATATACTGATGTAGATTGGGGAGGAAGCGTTGCTGACAGAAAAATCACTTCTGGATGTTGTTTCAGTTTGGGATCATCTATGATCTCGTGGCAGAGTAGCAAGCAATCCAGTATTTCTCTCAGCACAGTGGAAGCAGAGTACATTGTCACATGTTCTGCTAGCTGCGAAGCTATATGGCTTCGAAAGTTGTTGACAGACCTATTTGATTTGAAGATGAGAGCAACCACGATTCTATGTGACAATCAAAGCTGTATTAAAATGACAGAGAATCCTGTGTTCCACGACAGGTCAAAGCACATAGAGGTCCGCTATCATTTCATATGCGACATGGTACAGAGAGGAGCCTTGAAGCTCCGGTACATTATCACGGATGAACAGGTTGCTGATGTGATGACTAAGCCTCTATCTCGTGTAAAGTTTGAAAACTTTCGAGATAAGCTTGGTATTGTCCGAAAGGACCTTCCTTGAAAGGGGGAGTAGATGTATTCCTTGCTTCCGACCTCATTGTTAGATGTAAAGCAAGATGAGTCATGCTTCTGACCTTGCTGTTAGATGTAAAGCATGACGTTGTGTGATCCTTGCTTTTGACCTCATTGTTAGACGTAAAAAAAAATGAGTTATGATTCTGACCTAGTTGTTAGACGTAAAGCATAACGTCGTTGATTCCTTTCTTCTGACCTAGTTGTTAGACATAAAGCAAGATGAGTCATGCTTCTGACCTCGTTGTTAGACGTAAAGCATGANTAGACGTAAATCATAACGCCACTGATTCCTTGCTTCTGACCTAGTTGTTAGACGTAAATCAAGATGATTCCTCGCTTCTGACCTCGTTGTTAGACGTAAAGCAAGATGTTGATGTGTTCCTTGCTTCTGACCTTGTTGTTAGACATAAAGCAAGATGAGTCATTCTTCTGACATAGTTGTTAGACGTAAAGCATGACATTGTGATTCCTCGCTTCTGACCTAGTTGTTAGACGTAAAGCGAGATGATGATATTACTTGCTTCTAACCTAGTTGTTAGATGTAAAGCAATATGTGACTGACACTGAGCTACCATCTTAACCGCTGTGACATTGAGCTAGTGTAGTGTTGTGATGTGCCAGCCTAGTGCTGTGATGAGGTATCATTTTTACTGATACATGTTTGATGTAGATGATGATAGCATTCTTTCGAGAATGATGATGTTGTTGATGAAGAAAACTTTCGATGACTCGTAAATGTGCTAGACAATGATTCAAGATGATATTGACGATATTGTCCTCCATATGCCATTGATGATGCAGACCTCTCTTGCCTGATGCTGATGAAGAATACCCTTCTTGTTAAGGGGGAGTGTTGAAATAATGTAACTCCAAAGAGCATTCTTATTATTATTTTTTTATTGGATTAAATCCCCATTGTGGATTGATCACGTCATTATTATTATTATTGTTATTGGATTAATCCCCATTGAGGATTAATCATGTCGGTAATTGTATAAGGACCAAATCCCCTTTTGCGGATTGGTCATTGGACAATTACAAAGGAAAGAATAAGAAGTCGGCCCCAACAGTTATAATGGAAGACCCAGAATTAATTAAAGGTGGGTTTACCCACCTAGAGTGAGAGGTCGGCCCTGCCAGATGGTGACCTTTCACACATGCCAGATTGATATAAATAAGAGGCTAGCGCCTCACTTCTTACACACAACTCACTTGCTCATTCTCTTATGAGGCAAGCTGTAATTACCAGTTGGAGAGAGGAGAAGAAGAGTGGAGCATCTCTTGGAGAGGACTATCTGTATTGGTTTGAGTTATCTTTTGAAGATTGTATAAGCTATTTATGATAAGGAAGTTTTTGTTGGGTTTTCTTCCCCTATTGGGTTTCCCAGGATAAATGTTGTGTCTCTTGTGAATGTGTATTTCTCAGTGATCTTGTTCTTATGATGCTCTTATCTATTGAAATGAAAAGAACTATAATAATGGCATAAACATTAACAGTATTGTCCTCAACACTTGACAACCGCGGGTGTGTATAAATGAAGAAATAATTTTCCCATGTCGCCTCTTCCACTAGTAGGTTCTTCCATTTGACAAGGTACTCATTAATTACTCGATTTGGCAGCTTTTTAATCCTTATTTCAAGGATATTTTATGGTTCTAGTATGATTTTCTCTTCTCCATTCATCTCTGATAAAATAGTTTGCACTGGTATCTTGTCATTGGTTATCTTCTTTAAGTAAGAAACATGGAAGAATTGATGTACACTTCCTTGTTGTAGATGAATAACATGGGCATGATCTTGAGTAGGTGGAAGACCCTTAGGCATCTCTCCAATTACCTTGGAATGATTGTTGATAACTTTGTGGAGATCCATTTGAGAAAATGATATAGATGTTTGAACATCTATTGAGCTCAACTGTGCAATTACACCATGGTGTCCCTTTTTGAGTAATTTTTTTATGTTGTTAGAGTTTATCACTTTAGAGAGTTTTGCTTGGATACCTCTAAGCTCAATTTCCTTGCCTTCCGAGGAAAATCTCATGAAAAGATCTTGAAAATTAAGGGGCATTGTTCCCAATGATTGTAAACATTGGAACCCTAATACAACATAAACACCACCCATTTGGTTGGAAATCATGGGACTATCCAATACATTCTCCCCCATATTGAGATTAATACTATGGAACTTCCTAGAAAAATTTATGGTGCCTCCATATGCAATCATTACTTGGAACTATGGTGTTGGATATACAAAGCAATTTATATTTTTTTGCTAATTTTCAATTGATGAAGTTATGGGTACTACCAGAATCAATCAACACTATTACCTTTTTATTTTTGATATATCCTTCTATCTCGAGGGTTCGCGGAGTACGAATGTTGACCAATGCATGGAAAAATATCATTGGAGTAGTCTTTTCTATCTCTAGATCTTGTGATGGTTCCAATTCTTGATCTTCTTCCTCTTCATTATCTATGTAGAATACTTTCTTCTCACTTCATTTATTCCCCTTAATGTACTTGTTGTCACAATTGAAACATAGTCTCTTTGCTCTCCTTTCATTCATTTGTTGAGGTGTCAACCTTGTCGGTTGAGGTATGATTGTCTTATGAACCCCAAAATGATATTTTCTTCTTGTGTATGCTCCCATGGTTCTTGTGTGTAGCCTTTATTCTTGGCTTGAATATGTCGAACATATTGAATAGATTCCATAATGTTTGTAGGATGTTTTAAGAAAATATCATGTTTAATGTCTTCTTTTAATCCACCCATGTAAGCTTGCAACAAGTGTTCATCACTTATGTCATCCACCCTTGTGGCCAATACTTAAATTCTGAATTATAATCTTCAATATCACCTAAGTGCTTGATTCTTGTCAATTGAATGAAGTAGTCATGTTCCCAAACTTTCCCATATTGTGTTTCTAAATCTCTTGTAAATTGAACCCAAGGAAAATGGGATTCCTTTTAACTACCCATTGATACCATTGATATGGTTTTATCTCAAAGTTCAAAGTTTCTATGTGAATCATTTTCTTATCATCCATAATATTATGCAATTCAAAATATTTCTCTATTTGGTTCACCCAAGTAAAGACTTTTGTTCCATCAAAATTCTTTAATTCAATCTTGGGAGAGTTGGATTTATAACCCCCACCATAATTAACTCCACTATTAGAGTTAATGTTGATGTTATACTTATACATCTAGTAGTTACAATTCTTTTTTATTATTATAATCATTTAGAAAATTAGTTGCATAAATAAGGTCACTGTAAGAGAGGAAATCAAAGAAAAAATAGAGACACAGATTATCCTGGGAAACCTTCATTATGAAGAAAACCTAGCAAAAACTTCCTCAATATAGATAGACCAAAAACAAAATAGAAGATCCACTCTACTCCTTCACTAGGAAAGAGTAGTGCACTACTTATCCAAGAGATACCAAGACATAGACCAAGAACACCTCTGGGCTCCACCAGATACTGACTCAAGGTGTTGACAACAAAGCATATATGTTAGGGACCTAACCCCTCATGTAGGTAGAACAATATATTCGAATGTAATAAAGGTCAATATTAATAAGGCCTTGCAATAAGGTAGAATAAGTCAGATGTAAGAATACCTAATAGAAGCTTCTGCTTCTAGAAGAATCTTCCTCTAGATGGTTCTTTTGATAGACATATTTAATATAAATAGGAGTCGAGGGTATGAGAACCCTAGCTTGGATATTATTGTAATAGAGCTCTTCTCGACTGGAGGTTTCCCCCTCGAAGAGGCAAGTGAAAATTGCTCTCGGAATCAAAGTGCTCTTTCTAGTGTTATTCTGATATCAATTCAGTGTTACTGTGGTGTTGTTCTGGTTATATAGTTGTTTATCTACCATTTTTAGAATTTTATTTATGTTCTGCATACTTTTTATATTTGGAATATTACAAGTGGTATCATAGCACTTTCCTCGATAGAAAATTGTGGGTTAATTTTTTTCAGGGTAGAGATGTATTCTGACGTCTTTAAGCTATAGAGATCTGTCATTACGCTCATAAGCCCACGGTTGAGGGATTCAGACACGTAGGAAATACAAGTGGTTCTTAACTGCACATATGTTGGCTACCCTTGTAACCCTTGTTGGTACCCCTTCAAGTGGTAGCGCATCAGACAACACCTGTATACAGATCGACCTAGATTTCCTGAAGCCCTCTTTTAGATAAATTGATAGGTCGCCTGACTGCTATAGTGTCACCAAGAATAACACTCAGGAAGATACTCTCTAGTACCTGGGTAGTCGGGTAGTAAGGCTAAGGGCACGGTCTATCCTCCTTAGTTGGTGCCCTAGGATATTGGGCCGAGTACTACTCTTGGACCCCGCACACATATCAGAGAGATATAGCATAGGGCAAACCCTCTTCTGTAGAACCCTTGAATACCTAACCCTTGGGGACAGAAATAAAACATAAAACCTACAAGATCTATTGTTGCACAACTGTGTTCGAGTTTCCAAATCACTACACATTTCTTCCTAGTTAAGAATTTGGGCATTTCATCACTGCAGTATTCTTCAAACCAGAGTATAACTCCGCAGGTGTTAAAAAAAAAAAAAAAAAAAANTATAACTCCGCAGGTGTTAAAAAAAAAAAAAAAAAAAGAGATTGGAAATTTTTGCACCATTATTTGAACATAACCCCTCCCTCAAACCCTCCCAAAGTAGAACCAGTCATTTCCCTAAATGATCTCACTAGCTTCTCTGCTCCCCAAACCCTCAAGCTAATTGGCTACATCAAGCATAGGAAGGTCATCATTCTTGTTGATAGTGGAAGCACCCATACTTTTATTCATCGCCGCATTTCCCAAGAAACTCATTGCTATATCCATGCAGTCAATAATTTCAAAATCATGATTGCCAATGGTGGCTCCATGAAATGTGGAGGGAGTTGTGAAAATGTGTGTCTCTAAATTGGTGACTACCACCTGAAATATCATATGTTTTCTATCGACATGGGTGGTTGTGACATTGTGTTGGGTGTAGACTGGCTAAGCACTTTGGGTCCCATTCTCATGGATTTTAAGGAATTAACCATGCAATTCGACCAGGAGGGACAACACTATAAGTTCCAAGGCATCATCGTCGGTTCCCCTAAGATCATTAGTTCCCATCGCATGGAAAAGATGCTAAAAAAAGGTCATTCTGGCGTTGTTGCCCAACTCCATGCCATACAAGCAATTGAGACACCCTATGTGCCGCAAGACCTCCAATCCATCCTCTCTAAACATCAAATGGTATTTTCCACTCCCCATGGACTCCCTCCTTCCCATGGTGTTCATGATCATTCCATTCCCCTTGTACTAGGAAGCCTTCCTCCCAATATTCGTCCCTATCGTCACCCCTTTTCCCAAAAAAATGAAATTGAGAAAATGGTTCAAGCACTGCTTAACACATGTGTTATCCACCCTGGTACGAGCCCCTACTCTTCTCCTATGGTCATGGTCCTAAAGAAAGAAGGTTCTTGGCGCATGTGTCCTGACTTCCACACCCTCAACAAAATCACCATTAAAGACAAATTTCCCATTCTTGTCATTGATCTTGGATGATTTGAGTGGCACCCAGTTCTTTACTAAACTTGATCTTCTCTCTGGATACCACCAGATCCGTATAAAAGAGGTAGACATTCCTAAACTGCCTTTAGAACTCATGAGGGGCACTATGAGTTTTTGGTCATGCCCTTTGGCTTGTGTAATTCCCCCTCCACCTTCCAGAGCCTCATGAATCATGTCCTCCATCCTTTTCTTCGTCATTTTGTCTTAGTTTTCTTTGATGATATCCTCATCTATAGAAAAACCTGGACAAACCATCTTGCTCATGTGGATTGAGTTCTCCATCTACTCTCTCAGCACCAAATTTCCCTGAAACAATCTAAATGTGCTTTTGGCACCTCAGAAGTCGAGTACTTGGGTCATCTTGTTGGCAAGGACGACGTCAGGGTGGATCTTAAAAATATTGAAGCTATGCAAGATTGGCCGCACCCAAAGACCCTCAAAATCTTGTGTGGATTTCAGGGCTTAACAAGTTATTATCACAAGTTTGTTAAGAATTATGGAAAGATTGTGGCACCTCTCAATGCACTCATTAAAAATAATTCTTTCACTTGGACTCCAACAGTTGCTCAAGATTTTCAAACCTTGAAGATGGCCATGTGCAACACCCCAGTCATGGCCCTTCCTGATTTCACAAAGACCTTTGTCCTAGAATGTGATGCTTCAGGGAAAGGAATTGGCATTGTCCTTATGCAAGAGGGTCGACCTCTGGCCTTTACCAACAAACAAGTGTGTGAACGAAATTTGGGCAAATCCATCTACGAAAAGGAAATGTTGGCTATTCTCCATGCAATTGATCTTTGTCGCCCTTACCTGTTGGGGCAACGCTTCCAAATTAAGGAAGATCATCAAAGCCTCAAGTATTTTATGGAACAATGCATTTCCTCCTAGAGCAACAAAAATGGGTGACTAAGCTCTTTGGATATTATTATGAGATCATTTACAACAAAGGAAAAGACAATGTAATTGCGGATGCACTTTCCCAAAATTATGAAGATGAAGGGTCCCTTTTTTCTCTCTCCTTCATTGTACCAGAGTGGCTCCAAGCCGTTTGCAAGGAATGGCTACACGATCCCAAAAGTTCACATCTGATACAACAATTGCAGTCCAATTCTCCAGTTTCCCCAGGGTACTCTTGGCTCCATGATGAGCTTCGATACAAAGGGCGTTTGTATTTAAGTAAAAAGTCAAAACTTAAATCCACGGTACTTTCTGATCTTCATGCTTCACCCACAGCTAGGAACTTCGGGTTTACCAAAACCTATGACAGGGTCAAACGTTCTTTTTTCTAGGATGGTATGAAACAAGACGTTTGTAATTTTGTGGTTGAATGTGATGTGTGTCAACACAACAAGGGAGAAACAGTCAAATCTCCTGACACACTACAACTGCTTCCAATTCCCCCCTGCTATTTGGCAGGATATCTCTATGGATTTTATTATAGGCTTACCTAAATCGGGAAATAAATCAGTCATCATGGTGGTAGTTGATCTCCTTTCTAAGTATGCTCATTTATGTTCTCTTCAACACCCATTTACAACATCCACTGTGGCTCAACTTTTCATGGATCAAGTCTTCAAGCTTCATGGCATGCCACATTCTATTGTTTCTGATCGCGACCCAACTTTCACCAGCAATTTTTGGCAAGAACTATTCAAGCTACAAGACACCCAATTGCATCTCAACACAACTTATCATCCCCAGACTGATGGTCAAACTGAAGTTGTCAACAAGTGTTTGGAAACATATTTGAGGTGTTTTGCATCGGAAAAGAAAATCAGTGGGCTCAATGGTTACCACTAGCTGGATGTTGGTACAATACTTCATACCATACAACTACCCGCATGAATCCTTTTGAAGTGGTATATGGACAAAATCCACCTTTAGTTCTCTCATATTTACTAGGTGTCTCGAAGGTCCAGGAGGTTGACCAAACGCTTACAGTTAGAGAGGCTATTCTTCATACCCTCAAAGAGAATTTGGACATGGACCATAATTGCATAAAGAAACAAGCAGATCAAGGTCACTTTGAACGTCAATTTGCAGAAGAGGATCAAGTGTTTCTTTGACTACAACCTTACAAGAAAAATTCCCTCAAGTTCGACCATTGTCAAAAGTTGGTGCCCAAATTTTATGGTCCTTATACCATTCTCAAGCATGTGGGACAGGTGGCCTATTAGTTAGTTTTTCCTAATAATTCTAAGCTATATCATGTTTTCATGTTTCATTCTTAAAGAAGGTGATTGGAACTAAGTGCCAAACTCAAACCAACCTTCCCAAGTTGGACGAAGAAGGATCCATTTGGCTATAACCACAAGCAGTATTGGACCAGCGTGAGCGTCACCTGCTTCAACGGACCATCAAGGAAGTGTTAGTCCAATGGAAAGATACAACTCTAGCAGATGTCACTTGGGAACCAACTACCATTCTACAACAATTTCCACATCTCAAGCCTTGAGGACAAGACTATTTTTTAAGGGGGAGGACATGTTAGGGACCTAACCCCTCATGTAGGTAGAACAATATATTCATATGTAATAAAGGTCAATATTAATAAGGCCTTGCAATAAGGTAGAATAAGTCAAATGTAAGAAGACCTAACATAAGCTTCCACTTCTAGAAGGATCTTCCTCTAGATGGTTCTTTTGATAGACATATTTAGTATAAATAGGAGTCGAGGGTATGCGAATCCTAGCTTGGATATTATTGTAATAGAGCTTTGCTCGACTGGAGGTTACCCCCTTGAAGAGGCAAGTGAACATTTCTCTCAGAATCAAAGTGGTCTTTCTGGTGTTATTTTGATATCAATTCAGTGTTATTGTGGTGTTGTTCTGGTTATATTTTTGTTTATCTGCCATTTCTAACATTTTATTTATGTTCTTCATACTTTTTATATTTGGAATATTACAATATATCTAGTCTAGTATTCGTCAGATGCATCAATGAACCAATCATCTGTATGCATATAGAAGCATCAACTATTTCTGACGAAGTATCAATCAATAACTTAAAATTCGTCTCCATGGGAGTGGACATGGATCTATAGTCCATCATGTTGAATCTCTTATGAATTTCCACAACATACTTTCCTTGATTAAGGAAAATATCTTCTAGGCTCTGCCATACTTCAAGACCTAAGAAATAGTGCATCGGGCCTAGGTCCTTCATTTCAAATTCAACGACAAGCTTATTCTTACAATCTGCGATGAGATTTTCTCCATCTGTCAAGAATAAGTCATCCACATATAGCAGCAATATAACTAGTCCATCATTCTCAATCTTGAAGTAAAGGTTGGGATCATCTTTACTCTTGGTAAATCCCAAGCTCATCAAAAATATATCAATCCTTCCATACTATGCTCTTGGAGCTTGCTTCAACTTGCATACATGAGTCTTCTTATCCTATAATTTGAAACCAAATTTTCAGATCACATTGTACCATCCTGGTACACTTGCTCAACTGCAACTCAAACTGCATAATCATGTGTTGGTTCTATGTTCTTTCTGCAAAGAACTATATTGCTCACTGCCTAAAAGTGTGTTCCATATTCTCTCTGCAACTTGTTCCTTCTAGAACTGAGACTCTGAACCTGCAATTGCTTTTTCTAAAACTGAGAATGATTTCTCCATTCTCACTGTAGTTGTTGAAATCTGAGGTTAATTCCTCTACTCCATCATGATGATATATTCATTTTCTCCCTATGAATCTCATACTGCATCAACTTCTTTTAATGGATCATAGTTGTTCTCTATATATATTTTCTGATTACTAGAGCAAGTGTTTCGTCATAGTCTTGTCCCTCTTATTGGGAGAATCCTCTGGACACAAATTAGGATTTGTACATCTTTATATTGTTATATGCAACATGCTTATTTTTTATATCAACCTTGGAAGTCACTATAGACTTCTCTTCTAGTCTCAAGGAAAACTCCATATCCCAGTCCTTCTGACAGGCTTCCTCCTATGTCACTAAAACAAGGGAATCTTCCCAAGAGATTTCACATCTCCTAGAATTCTCTGAAGCTATGATATAGTCTTCTCAACTCATGGCATCTATCTGTCCATCCTAGAAGACATATCTTTCTCCCATCTAATCTTCTTTGAGATCAGGCTCACTCTGAGTCTCCATGCTCCCTCTAAAGCTTGACTTCCTCTGAGTCTATATAATCTTCAAATCCATCTGCTCCCTATTATATGGCACATCAATGCTATATGGATTTACATCCTAGAAAGTGTCATGGGACCATGTTATTCTCTTCCTGGTTACTTCATTGATTCTGGGTAGTCCCTTTTGGCTCTACTAACTCTTCCTGATGATTTGAAGAGTGATCAACTGCACTAGAGGGATTTGTTTTGTTATCTTTGGAGCCTTCTTCTCCTCATGATCTGTCTTCATATGAGATGTTGTGTATCTAGAAAAAGTAGCTTCTTCTTCTTCTTATTCTTCAGTACATGGATGTATACAGTCATGTGTACAACTTGGATAATTTGCTCCATGTTTCATTTAATATGTTGCCTCCTACAGTTGTCACTATATATCCCTTAGGGTTATCACCAATGACCTTCCCAAAACAAGAGCAACAAGGGAGAAACAATAGACAAGAATAATACTCTTTATAATAATAATAAACACAATAGAAAGAAAAATCGTCACAACATATTTTTCAGAGCTATCACTTGTGACCTACCTGGAACAAGGCTCAAAAGTAAGAAATATAATAATAAGAAATGAGAACAACACTCTTCTAGTGTTGTGATCAATCATTCCTCCATGGTAACCTATAAACAAAACAAGAAGTTTCTCCTAGAGGAAATGTCAGTTATATCTAGTAAATAATTACAATAAGAATTTATCTCAATATTTCTCACCTGCTACCAAGTATTCAATAATAAAACTTTTCAAAGATTTCTATCACAATTATAGTGTTTACCAGTTATCAAACTTCATATGTGCAAATTTGAATCTTGTCAATTTAATCAATCAAACCTAGAACCTGGAGTCTTGTCCTCAATAATGAGTGTTGTTGATTTTCTTCCGAGTCTCCTTCACGCAAGATGACAAGTATTCTCTTCAACTTGTTCTATGTACTAAGATAATATGCTTTCTTGACATAAATATGAGTTAGAGAATAAACTCTATAATCTCAACCTTAATCAATCTAATACTTTTGAGTTTAATTTTGACCAATGGTTAGTATGATAATCATAACTTCAATGAATCAAAATACAACCTAGATGTTCATAAGATCATAATAAATAGAGGCATATTAAATTGATCAAACTTGAGGTGCATTGTTCTTGTGAATGTGTTGGATTTGAGATCCCTCTGGATCTACAATTTTTGCTTAGACAAAAGATCCTTTCTCCTGCAAATACTCTTTAACAATAATGATACAGTTTAAACATATGTAAGTACATACCTTTGATAGTATCGACAAGTAGTGGAACCATCTGGTATTAGAAAAAATAAATAACAAACCTTTAAAACTTCAAAGGTGTTGCAAATTGTAATTTAGTAGTTGGATATTTTCTAGGGTAAGTCACACTAGAACAATAAAAATCAGTCCCAACACTTCACAAAAACTTTCACTACAACTGGTACTGCAATTGATAATGCAACTCGTGTTGGCACTACAACTGGTGCTACAACTGGTGTTACAACTGGCATGAAGGAACTAGCACTACAAATGCAACTGCAACTCGTACTTCAACTACAGTTGCAACTGCAAGTTAGGGTTTTATGAGGAACCCCTAATTTTTCAAACTTCAAATTTAGGAATTATGATCCAGGGACTAGATGCGCCCTCCTAGGGTGAGCTCCTAGATGTGGTTACTTCCCCCAACGTCCTCCTTAAACAGGGAAAACTTCATACTTAGATTTTATGTAGAAACCTTAATTCTGCAACAACTGCAATACTGGAAACTGGATTTTGGAGAGGGTGTGTTGAGGCTAGTCATTTCTTATAAAATATGAGTTGGTCTCTTTAAGGCCTAATATGATACCATGTTTATGTTATACTTATACAACTAACAGTTACGATTCTTCTTTATTATTATAATCATTTAGTACATTAGATTCATAAGTAAGATCAATGAAAGAGAATAAATCATAGAAACAATAGAGACACACAGAATATCCTGGGAAACCCTCATGGGGAAGGAAACCCAAAAACAACTTCCTCAATATAGATATACCAAAAAAAAAGAAGAATATACACTCTACTCCTTCACTAGGAAAGAGTAGCACACTACTTATCCAAGAGATACCAAGACATAGATGAAGAACCCTCCTTGATGTCACCCCTAGTTGAAACAACTTCTCCTCCAAGACTTGTGCACTTTTTCCTCTTGCTACAAAGCTTATGAGTGAGTGAACAAATGAGGCACTGGCCTCCCTTATAAATAGTGGTTTGGCCAACCTAAAATTAGGTCTAGGACGTCCTGCCACTTTTCCCTCTTAATTTACATTTAATTGTCAAGACACAAAAGGGTCGACTTTTACAAAGGCACAATAGGGCATAATAAATATAATATAATAATATTATTCAACATTCCCTCTTAGGTAGAATATTCTTCGAAGTTACAATATTTCAACAGTTAAGTCCACTTGAAAATTGTTTATTATCAATGGGTTGTTCAACCTGAATACTACCTTTATTTTCATGAGTTCCTTGCATTTTTATATCTCCTTTAGGGAGTCTCTCATCTAGAGCCTGAAAGAACATGGAATTCATGGAATTTTGTATTTATTTTTATTTTCATCCATCTTCATCTCCATATGTTCCCTATTTTCAGTGATCCTCTTGTCCATATGTTTATAAATCTCTTGGATTTCATCTTGAGTAATGATTGAGCTCTTTGGAGGTTTAGTGGGTGAATTAATTTTTGGAGGATCCCTTGAAGCCATGTAACAAAATACTAATGATCCTCTTTTTCCTCTTTATCACAAATTTTGAATCACCTAAAATAGATCTCCCAATAAACAGTTATGCCAATTGTAAGTTACGTACCTTTCAAACCCTTAATTTGGAGTATGTCCTCCTGAATGACCTTCCTTATGCTATAATTCTATAATTTCATCCCTTCTGATTCTAAAAATTTGGCTTATAGTACTCCACTATTTCCTCTCTACAATGCCACAGGTCTGTCCAAAATTTGATGTGCCAAGTAAAAGTTATGATAACTTTCCCAAACCTTACTCCTTTTTGGATTTTTATGGAGTGAACTTGTAGAAAATTCCACATGTCCAATATTTGATACTCGGATCTTAAAATTGTACCATAAATACTACAAACTATCTTCTTTCAAATGCAACTAGTCTCACTGAATTTGGATCTTCGTTGAAGAATATGTGATGATTTTACCCAGAACACTTATTTGAGGCTAGTAATAGGACTAGTCAAATACTCTATCTTCCACAAGGTGTATCTCCGAAAGTATAATGACCCAGAAGATAAAATTTATACCACATATACCTTGCAATGTCTTCTAAATAAAATCCAAGTTTTTCTATTTGAATCATCCCAGAAAAAATGTTTAGAGAAAATTCTATGATAAATTTTTTTGGAGAAGAAAAAACCTAGGATCAATGCTCTAATACCAAATGTTATGATCCACCGCCTTAAAAAATGATAAGAAGTCAAATAATACAATCCACTTTGAGGGGAAAACCTCCTTTTACAATATATCCACTTCATAATACAATATGAGTTGAGATAAGATGATCCTAAGACTAGGTCTCCTTGGTGTATATATATATAGGAGACAAAGGGTACAATTATAATGAAAGGGTGCGATGAAGGGGTTTTATACATAACATGGGATTTGCATGGGGATTTTTCTAGGGCTTAACAATAACTATGCATGAGCACTATAAAATAAGATGATTGGGAGTGGCCATGAGAAACACCTAATGTTTGGATGATTGATATGTTGTTTAAATTTAATGTAGAGTTTCTTGAAAGAGATCTAGATTATGCTAATCCATAACCTGACACTTTTTTCTTTTTCTTTTTAATCAGGTAACATATCCTAGGTAAAACCCCTAGGAACTTTCCCCCATTTCAAGGATGGTACCTAGGATAAACCCTATATTCTTTAGGGAACAATTCTAGGTCAACAACAAGGCTAAAATTTGTTACAACAATATACTCATTATGAGCTCAACATGTCACTTATAGGAACAAAACCTAGGTGGGAGGATAACACTCCATCCCAAAACCACTTAGGCTAGATCTAATTGACAACCTAACACTTGTTCTTATTTATGGGGGGTATCCATATTATCTCTTTGAGAATAACACAATATTCTGAGTGGAGGAGCTTTTTTCCCTTTAGATATTTTCTATTGGATACTCATTTTTCACAATCTTTGGTTTGTTCATGTTACAATTCACTTCCTTTGTGTAGTTGTCTTATGTGGAAAAATGAAGAGAAAAATCAAGGATGGATCCTAAATCAGCTTTCTTATGTGGACTTAATTGTGAATGGATGAATGGTATAGGCATTGTTGGATTTAGATACCTCCCTCAACTTCTTGAAGAAGGAGTTGGTAGGTGAACTCAAACTTAGAGTTGGATCATTTGGTGCTTAAGTCAAGGAGATCAATTCTAAGGCTAAGGTAACAGTTGGGTTTGTATCATGAATTCACATTTAGTTCAATAAGTGGAAGGGCCATACAAACTTCACACTGGTGCAATTAGATGATTTCGAAGTCATCCTTGCGAAAAAAATTACTAGGGAGAACTCATTCAATTCTCATGCCAGTTGCAGATAAGTTGGAGATACTTGGTAGATGGAAGACTTGTGTTGTGCACACAATAGTAAGGAAGTTGGATCGAAAGGTGTAGTTGGTTTCCACACTGAGCATCAAGAGGGTGGGTCTGTGTCTAAGTCTCAACTTTATGTTGCAACATTGAACAAGGAAGTGAATGAGGGTGGATTGGGGAAGTAGTTGAGTGATATCATTAATGTTGCACTAGTATTCATGGTCCCCATATGGTGCATTGGTCCTCTTGCAAAAGAATAAGTACACACAAGAGTTGAGGATGTGCTTGGACTACCATGCGTTGAATAAGCAAACCATTAAGAACCAATATCCCTTACCTTTGGCAGTGGATTATTTTTACAATTTGGCTAACGAGAATATTTTCTCAAAGTTGGAATTGAGGCAAGGATAATATCAAGTAAGGATTGTGGAAAGAGATGCGGAAAAGACAACCTATGTAACAAAGTATGGCAGTTTTAAGTTTCTTGTTATGCCTTTTTGGTTGTGTAATTCCCCTACTACCTTTTTCACCTTGATGAATGATGTGTTAAGACTGTTCTTAGACAATTTGGTGGTTGTTTATTTGGATGACATTGTGGTGTTCAATGAGAACATTAAATACCAAAAGAGGCATTTGGAAAAAGTCTTTGAGGCACTGAGGTAGTATTAGTTATACTTGAAGAAGTCCAAGTGTGTCTTTGGGTAGACCAAAAATACCATTCTTGGGGCCATTATATTGGACAAGGATGCAATCACATGGGTCTTGTGAAGATTATGACAATTGAAGTTTGGGAGCACTCGAGAACATTCCATGAGGTAAGGATCTTGCTTGGTTTGGATAAATACTACTATAGGTTTTTTGAATCTTACTCTAAGATTTTGGCACCACTTAGTGAATTTTTGAATAAGAATAAACCATGGAATTGGTCAAAATAAGTACGAAGTAGCATCTTGTGAATTGAAGTATAGACTTGCGATGGTGCATGCGTTGAAGTTACCAAACTTTGAGAGGACATGTAACATGAAAAAAAAACGCTTCAAATTTTACTATTGGAGAATTTTTGACATAGGAAGGTCATCTAGTGGCTTATGGGGGTAGAAATATATTGGAGTATGTATGGAGGTACCTTGTTCATGATAAAGAGATGATAAAAGTTGTGCATTGCCTACAAGCATGGATGCACTACTTGTTAGGAAAGTCATTTGTTGTGAAGGTAGACAATGTGGAAACAAGTTACTTTACCACTCATCTAAAGTTGTCACCTAAGAAGGCATAGTGGTGGGAATTTATAGTACAACTTGACATGACCATTGAGTATCGGCTAGGTAAGTTGAACATTGTGGAAAAATCCTTGAGAAAAAAGGAAAATATTTTGGCTTTAGAGGAGAATGAGGAGTATAGGTCAATGCCTATTGGAAGTCAAGTGCAAGTTTTCTCAAGTTTGTAAGAAAATATCAAAGATGTGTTGGAGAAGGATACCACTGATTTGAACACCACAAAAAAGGTGAGGGAAGGAAAAATGAGGAATTTTTGGATGGAAAACGGATATATACTTTGGTGATCACATGTATGTGCCTAAGTTATCTAACCTTTGGAAGGAACTCTTAAGGGAGTGTCATGATTTTCTTTGGGAAATCCACCTAGGATAATATAGGATAATGACATTGTTGGAACAAGGTTATTACTAGAGCATATGCGAAAAGATGTGGAGGAGTACGTCTAGACCTATCTTGTGTGCTAACAAAGAAAGGCAGTCCCCATAATGCAGGGAGCTCCTCTTCAACCTTTACTAATGTTAGAGAGACCTTGGGAAAGTGTCTCTAAGGACTTTATCACTCAGTGTCCTATTTCACAAGGTTATAATGGGATATTGGTGGTGGTTGATGGATTTTCCATGTATGCAAGATTCATTCCAAAGAAGGTGACTTGTACAACAAATAAGACCGTTACAAACATGGTTTTTAAGAATGTTGTGAAATATTGGAATCTCCCATTGAACATTATGTTGGACAAAGATACAAGGTTCATGGGACATTCCTGGATGGAGTTTTTCAGACTTGTTGCAACCAAGTTGTTGATAAGTTAAACTTATCATCCACAAATTGATGGGCAGACAGAATGTCAAAATGTATCAATGGAATTTTGGAGGATAAATTAAGAAATTTTGTTCATGCAGACCAATCAAATTGGCCAAAGTTGTTTGATGCAACCCAATTCAGTTACACCATGTAAAAGAATTCAGCCTCAGGGTACATTCTATTTGATTGGGATAATAAGCAGTAACTGATGGCACCTCACACGATGTTGCAAGGCTATTATTGGCACAACCCATCGACATTGGGGTTCATCAAAGGATGGCATGATTGACTGGATTTGGAACACATTCAATTGACAAAGGAGACTAAAAGGATGAAGCATTGGGTAGATCATAGTAGAAGGGAGATAGAGTTTCAAGTTGGTGACTTGGTCTTACTTAAGTTGGCTAGTGAGTAGTTCAAGCCACCAGTTGGCATGTCTTGTGCTTTCCTGTGATGGTTTGAAGGACCATTCAAAGTGATTGAGAATATTGGAAGCATTACTTACAGGTTGGAACTATTATAACACATGAGAGCTCACCATCCAATTTTCCATGTTAGTTAGTTGAAGCATTATATGATTGATGAAGGTTATCCTTGCAAGGTAGACCCATCTAAATCCCCTGCATTGATTGTAGATAGACCAAAATTAAAATTGGATAAGATATTGGTACATAGGACTACCCATTTTGGCAAGAATTAGTGGTAGGAGTAATTTGTGAGCTAGAAAGACGACCTTGGAGAGGAAGGAATCACTATGGAAATATCAATATAATATCTAGGAATTCGAGAAGTGGAATCTTGGAGAACTTAGACAAGCATTGGTTGGGTGTTTCTAGGATGACAACAATTTAAGGTGGGGGGGGATATAAGACCATCACCCTTATATGTTGATAAGAAACCTTCTTGATCAATTCATTCATGTGTGACATAATACGATAGTAGACAATGGGGCTAGATTATGTGTGTCATATGTTGGATGGAGTGGTGAATCATTCAACATAGCAAGAGTTGCATTTATGCATACTTGGGATTCCTTGGGAATTAGTGCTCTATTCCATTTGGATGTGGACCCAAAGGGATGAGAATTCCAATAATTCATAGACATGATGGAGTGTATTTCACGTTTGGTCCCACTTGGGTGTGGGGCATAGTGTAAGGCACCTTAGGAAAAGAAAACAACAAGGTCCCTCCCAACTATAAAAAGAGGATGCATGCATTGTGCAAAGGCATTCAATAAGAGTCATTCATGTAGGAGTGAACAAAGAGTTTTGAGGTGATAATTCTAGGTATGGCACAATGAATAACTTGGGAATTGGAAGTGTGGTTTGTTAAAGAGATGGGATTTGCATGAGGAAAACATGGGAGTGTTAAAGGTATTATATTATGCAAGTGTTGTGGCATATAGGAAATTCTACCTTGGATTATTTGTACATCTATAAAATGATTCATAGGAAATGGTCGAACTCCCTTGTTGTATTCTTGTAACATTCTTCATTATAACAAGTTAAGACATATTCCTTGGGTGCCACCCATACTTTTGTGTTGTGGTCTCTTTACTTGGATGAATGTTACTATTACTTGCATTGTTATTTTTGGCTAAGTATTGATGAATATAGGCTAAGTGTTAAAAGTGTTGTTGGGATGCTTTAAGGCCAGAGTTGAACGTGAGACTAGTTGTTAGAAGATCTTGGTTGCAGATCAAATAAGTTGTAGCTTAGGGCATAGTTATGGGAAAACACTAAATTAAGAGGCATAGTCTGGTTGTATTAGGTGCAATTTGGTCAAGCCCTTATATCCGAGGTAAGGTAGTGTTCCATGACCAAGGATGAAAAAAATAAAAATTTCATGCAAGACCCTTAGGTTCCCCATTTAAATATTTTCAAAGATTAAGTTTTCGGCAAGTGGATTGCTTCACCTTCTAACATTATATTTTGAGAAAAAAATAAGGGAGCAAGGGGTCTCCCCTTCTCTACAAAGGTGTACCAAAGTTTGGAGTTCAATACCACATAATTGTATACTAAACCACCCTTCATTAACATGAAAAATACACAACCAATAAGTTAGGCATATTTGAAAAAAATAAATAAAATACTCTATGGTCTCTTATGAGATCTTATTCCACATCCTTGCAACACAATTAATCTTAGTTTTTTGTTTTTCTTCTAAGCTGGAAAAACCTATCATAACTCAGTTGTCAATCAACAATGAGGACAACCATCATTGGCTACTATCTATGAATGTAGGTTTACTTATAACCGTTATTCAAGCAAAACCATGACACCTGACTCATCATTGTTAATATTAGTTATTTATATGTTATGCCATCATTACTCTTGAAAATTTACTTAAAACTCATTAACAACACATAATATTAGTAGAACATATTAAAACAAATATATCAATCTATATTGGATCTTAGAGAGAATACAATGTATCAAAATCCATAATGTATGATGCAAGGCCCACTTTAACATGTTTTATAAATCATAATCCATTCATATCTTATCTTGTAAAATATATACGTGATTTAAAAAAAAGTATTGCTATAATGTTTTTTTAATTAAAATGGACACTACACTATACCATGTATTTACAATGAAGTAAATAACAACACAATAAAGAACAAAAGTTGGGGGATCTAACATACCCAAATTCAAATTGCACTTACTATTCCAAACATTTGGATGAATACATCTCCATGTGCTTCTCTATTGAAAGAGAAGAGTACTCAAAGTAAATGATAGTATTGACTGATATAGATTGCATGCTTACAAGTGATGGGGGAGACCCATTTGAATACAACTCTCATAACAACGCCTCTCCACTAAAATAGTGGTGGTGAATCATTAATACATGTAACTAACACCTCTTTATGAACTTAATTATGACTCATTAACACGAGTAAATAACAACTCTTAACTAATTGATGGGGTGTTAATGATCTTATAAACAAAATAAATCATGTACACAATTAATATGCTCTATATAGGTACACAACAATGACTTATAAATGAATCAACACAATAAACGATGCTAATGCAACCTCCTACTGCAATGCACACAACACTACATTACATAATAGATTAAATTATTTAGCTACCTTATTTTTTTTATTTGTACTCACATTCTACACTCTCTATCTGTTAGCAACACTTCTTGTATAGGGGTATTTTCCTCTCCGATTTTAGGCCTCTGGTGTAAACACATAGAAGTGGGGTTTTGAAAACCAATCAGATGAGTTTTATTTAAAGGCCGCAGCCATAAGCGTTGAGCGCAGCTCACAGAAGAAGTCCATTTCGGGCTTAAATCAAGCGAGTGAGCAGTCTGATTTCAACGGCAAGGATCAAGCGATGAAGCAGATCAATAGTCATCGGGATTTCGGGGCTACCAAGTTACCTGAGATATAGCGTCAAAGAAAGTGCCTATATTTCAAGACTAAATCTAGGTCGTCTGATCCAGTGATGCATGGCGCAAGATCTAGTCACGTCGGCATATCGTCATTCGGGAGTTCGAAGGGTAAAAGTCCCTCGTCATCTCACATCTTGGAATCCTGAACCCCGAAGCGCCGAAAGAACCTAGAGTCGGGCCCATGGTTTTGGCGCCTAGTCACAAAGAAGCAGGCCTAGAGGAGGGGCACTAAGGTTTATCATTTGGTGAGACAGGTCCCGAAGAGTTGAGAGCGATCTTAGCCACCCATCCTGAAGGGACACGTGGTGCGCGATTAGGCTCTCTGCCTTTTTTCCCATCGCGACTTCGAATAGGAAGGAGCCGCTCTTTCATATCCCCGAGACGCGAAGCGATGAAGACATCCCGGACTAGGGCCCACAGTATTACCGAATTAGTTCAGGACCGTCAGATCAAAGAAGGGCGTGTGGCACCCATTAAGCCATCTCGGCGTTTCGCTCATCGCGACTGTGATAAGCAAGGATCAACTCCTTCCTATTCACGAACGCCGAAAGCGCCTTTGAGAATAAATGTAGGGTCACGGCTCGTGGTCACTTGGGAAGTAAAAGAGTTGTGCAAGAGGGGCCAAAGGCATCGGGTTTAGTCACAAAAGGGATCATCATGATCTCTAGGTGCCATCTGATTCAATATCCATCCTGGTTCTCGATTGGAGTAAATGAAGGTGAGAGGGGGTGGTTGAAACCTCTCCTCACTCATTAAGTGTAAAGTATGGAGGATCTGGCAAGCTATCTGCCTGAGAAGGTCCTGTGTACCGATTTTTTCCAAAGACACCATGTCGAGTCCTCGACTAGCTGGAGAGGTCTGCACACGCTAACTCGGCACTTAATGGCTCAACTACTCCCCTTGCAGGAGCCATGCGTAGTTAAGGTGGAGTCTAACGAAGAATATCCGTCCGAGTTTGACTGAAGGGACACCACGCCTTCGATGATTGAGCATGCCTCTGTTAGGTGAATTTTTCTGAGTATATAAACTCATTCTTTGTATTTTGTAATGATCGATGGTTGAGCGAGGCTCCCGATTGTAAAGTTTTGATGAAGCGCTGGTCACTCTGGTTATGTATTGGCATTTGAGACTTCTTACTTTATGGATGTCAGCCTCTTTCCATCCCTTTGTTTACACTGTGTTAGAATAGCTCAGAATTGGAGGATCCAGTCGAGTTGCGCTCTTATAGGATGATGTAGGTTGGATCATTGTAATAGTTACAAGGTTTCTAATCAATTCTTGTGCTTTCTCAACGCTGAATGGCTTGGAATCGAAGGATCCAGTCGAGCCACCTTTCAGTTCCTTGAAACTCGGGGTCAAGAGGATCTTGTCTTTTGAGTTTTTCCTCCTCAAGGTGTCGAAGGCTTGATGCCCGAGGCAGTCTTTCTCACTCATCTCATTAAGTCTTCCATCTATCCATCTTATACTCAACTTACTGACAGAAATTGGATCAAGACCTCCCTTGTTTTTCACATACCAAGCCTGGTTTTCTGAGTTAGAGCGATATCTTCTTGAGCCTCTACCCATTTGATCACCCCATTAAACAAATCGTGACATAAAACTGATGGGCGTCGGGCTCTACTCTTGCATCAATCCAGGAGTGACTTCTGACGCCAACATTTCTGGTGTTGTTGCTGGGGACGAAGTTGAATATTTTCCCTGGGATTGAACGACAACGATTAACTGGTTCTAAAGGTGCATCAGATATCAGAATTATCAAGATTTCTACTGTGCACCTGGTGACTCCATTGTTTCCACTTCACTGTTTTAGCTATGGCTACTGTTGGCACACCTGAAAGATGACCCAGAGGAGCTTTCTCGAGAAGGTTTCAGCGGCTACTTTCTCATCCTGAGAAGTTTCCTGGGGTAACAACAACGTAAGATCTGGCCTTTGATGGTGAACAAGGACCGGGCATATTCAAAGCTGCGAATCTTTCACCTGGCGACTCCATGATTCGAGGATCGATTGGCGATTCCACTGGTTCGATATGGAGAAAATATTATCTCAAAGGTTTGCTTTCTGTGACCTTTCTCAGATAGTTGGTTTTCCTAATGCACTTCCTGATAGAGACCAATGGGAAAATTTCCTCCCTAAATTTCACGCAACAATTTTGGAGGTACTGGCTGAGCATTTACTAGACTTTCATGAGGTTATTCATCGACTTAATATCATGCATGAATATGTACAGATTAAGCTCTTTAGGTATTCATTGAAGGGAGCTTCTCTTGAATGGTGTCAGTCTCTTCCCGCTACAAGCATCCTCTCTTTAACAGGTTTTCATACAGCTTTCAATTCATTTTGTAAAGATTATTTTCCAGCTAATTGTTTGTATGAAAACTATTGTGAGGAGTTTTCTTCGCTTCATGAAGCCTCTGCTGGCCCTGAAGACCATGTCCATGATGAAGCTTTTACTGTGGAGGAAATCATTTTCCAGGAAAATATAGAGGTGTTGAATGATGTTAATTGTGTTAGCCCTAGAACGGAAGCATCTGACATCATATCAGATGCCTCTATTCTTTTATATGTTCATAACGATCAACATGCCTCTTGTAGAAATTGTGAGTTTATAGAGAAAATGTGGTCTATAGTAGATGGCTCACCTAGGTATCGGGTTGAAGCATATGTTCCTAGCTTCCCTACTTATGACGACGAAGACCTCCCCTTTTTTAAAGAAGAGATGGTTGTGGAGGAGGATTTTTCTCTTTTCCTTCAAGGGGTTTCTCACGATATATTTTTACCTGGGATTAAAGAGAAAAAAATTATGTATGAACAGCCAGAAGCARCAGATACCACTGTCCCTRAAACAAATATTTTTTACGAGATCACTATTCTGGAGGAGGAACATAGAAATGAAGGTCARCMCYTTTTTGATGAATATTATAGTGATGATGAGCAACAAGMTTATCCTACATTTGATCACTATGAAGATGCTGACCGACATGACAGCAAGCAGAGCTATCCCATGGTCCCTATTTATGATAAATACGAATCTGACCTGGGGGAGAGCCAACCAGAAGAGGAGAAAGAACCAGAGGTGCAGAATATTTCCTCTCCAGAGCTAGTCAGTGAGCAGCCACCGCCTGAGAGCAGTGAGCCTACGTCAGTTGTTCACCAACCTATGCTTATCAGAGATATTCAGCCACATGTGAACAACTGTGTGGTAGAGGAGGTTGTCTGTCACCCATTTTCTGGAATTCGCCACTCATTCTATGACCCTGTAGTCAAGTACATGGAGTGGCATTTCCTCTATGCCTTGGAGCCGCCCACCTTCATCTTCATGGCAACCCTTGAAGATGAATTAAAGGATGTAACCATTTTGATCTCCTGGTTACATCGTCTATTATCCATCATCGACAGAAGGAAGGAGTTTCTATTCAGGAATCTGCTTGAATGGCTATGGTGGACGTTTTCTTTAACCTAGCCCCATGTAAAGGATTCTGATAGTTTAGGATTGTACATAAATAAGCTCTTTTGAGCATGTATCTTGTTTTGTTTCACTTTTATTTTTCGACCTGTATTTTCAGCAGGGGGTGTTTTGAGCTTGACTCCATAGCCCAACAACAAGGCACTGAAACTACAAAATGAGTTCTTAGAGCATCACAGGGACGACCCTATCCCCCATGGAGCCTAATGTTAGCAACATTTCTTGTATAGGGGTGTTTTCCTCTCCAATTTTAGGCCTCTGGTGTAAACGCATAGAAGTGGGGTTTTGAAAATCGATCAGAAGAGTTTTATTTAAAGGCCACAACCATAAGCGTCAAGCGCAACTCATAGAAGAAGTCCATTTCGGGCTTAAATCAAGTGAGCGAGCAATCTTATTTCAACGACAAGGATCAAGCGACGAAGCAGATCAATGGTCATCGGGATTTCGGGGCTACCAAGTTACCTGAGATATAGCGTCAGAGAAAGCGCCTATATTTCAAGACTAAATTTGGGTCGTCCGATCCAGTGACGCATGGCACAAGATCTAGTCACGTCGGCATATCGGCATTTGGGAGTTCGAAGGGTAAAAGTCCCTCATTATCCCACATCATGAAATCCCGAACCCCGAAGGGCCGAAAGCACCCAGATTCAGGCCCATGGTTTTGGCGCCTGGTCACAAAGAAGCAGGCTTGGAGGAGGGGTGCTAAGGTTTATCATTTGGTGAGATGGGTCCCGAAGAGCCGAGAGCGATCTTAGCCACCCATCCCGGAGGAACACATGGTGCGCGATTAAGCTCTCTGCCTTTTCTCCCATCGTGACTTTGAATAAGAAGGAGCCGCTCTTTCATATCCCCGAGATGCAAAGCGATGAAGATGTCCCAGACTCGGGCCCACAGTATTACCGAATTAGTTTAGGACCGTCAGATCAGAGAGGGGCGCGTGGCACCCATTAAGCCATCTCTGCGTTTCGCTCATCGCGACTGTGATAAGCAAGGATCAACTCCTTCCTATTCACGAACGTCGAAAGCGCCTTTGAGAATAAACGTAGGATCACAGCCCATGGTCACTTGGTAAATAAAAGAGTTGTGCAAGAGGGGCCAAAGGCATCGGGTTTAGTCACAGAAGGGATCATCATGATCTCCAGGTGCCATCTAATTCAATCTCCATCCTGGTTCTCGATTGGAATAAATGAAGGTGAGAGGGGGTGGTTGAAACCTCTCCTCACTCATTAAGTGTAAAGTATGGAGGATCTAGCAAGCTGTCTGCCCGAGAAGGTCCTATGTACCGATTTTTTCCAAAGATGCCATGCCGAGTCCTTGACTAGCTAGAGAGGTCTGCACATGCTAACTCGACACTTAACAGCTCAGCTACTCCCCTTGCAGGAGCCATGCACAGTTAAGGTGGAGTCTGACGAAGAATATCCGTCCGAGTTTGACTGAAGGGACACCACGCCTTGGATGATTGAGCACGCCTCTGTTAGGTGAATTTTTCTGAGTATATAGACTCAGTCTTTGTATTTTGTAATGATCGATGGTTGAGCGAGGCTCTCGATTGTAAAGTTTTGATGAAGCGTTGGTCGCTCTGGTTATGTATTGGCATTTGAGACTTCTTACTTTATGGATGTCAGCCTCTTTCCATCCCTTTGTTTACACTATGTTAGAATAGCTCGGAATTGGAGGATCCAGTCGAGTTGCGTTGTTATAGGATGATGTAGGTTGGATCACTGTAATAGTCGCAGGGTTTCTAATCAGTTCTTGTGCTTTCTCAATGTTGAATGGCTCATAATTAAAGGATCCAGTCGAGCCACCTTTCAGTTCCTTGAAACTCGAGGTCAAGAGGAACTTGTCTTTTGAGTTTTTCCTCCTCAATCTCCCAAAGGCCTGATGCCCAAGGCAGTCTTTCTCACTCATCTCATTAAGTCTTCCATCTATCCATCTTATACTCAACTTACTGACAAAAGTTGGATCAAGACCTCCCTTGTTTTTCACATACCAAGCCCGATTTTCTGAGTTAGAGCGATATCTTCTTGAGCCTCTACCCAGTCGATCACCCCATTAAACAAATCGTGACATAAAATTGATGGGCGTCGGGCTTTTCTCCTGCAGCAATCCAGGAGTGACTTCTGACCCCAACACTATCTACATATTTAAGCTTCATAGGGAATTGTACAAATTTATATTGATTGATTTAACAATCACACATTGATCCACAATCCTCATTTTACTGTGATTGATTGGTTGAATGATTACTTCAACTGCCTCCTAAAAACTTGGGATTAATTACCCACTCGATGATCAAATTTGACCTAGTCAACAAAAAAGAGAGTAGTGCTATGGAAGGCACTAGCATAACAAAAATCATAAGGAGTTCCATACCATGCATAGTTATGATAATGGTACAACTCATAAATGTAACAAATGAAACAAATATCAAATAGACAATGAAACAATTATTTAGGTAGTAAATCAACTTTAAATGTACAAGTCATACAAACAACATGAAGCAACTATATTGACAACAACCAAGCAACCTATTTAAATTATTATGTCCATTATAAAAATAACATAGTTAAGGGAAGATAAATTGTTTTGGCTCTTGTAATTCGATATTCCATATAATATGATAATATACAAAAATAGGGGAAAGAGAAATAAACAAGGTTGTAAGGAGAAGATCAATCATGGCCACTAAATTTCTATGTGAAAATTTATTGATTTTTCTAATTGCACCCAAACACTCCAGTCTATTATGTCCTGGAACTAGTGATAATGCTAGTATGGAAAACCAAGCGTGAGCATGACCATCTTCACCATGCATATGACTGGGTCACAACAATGGACTATGTGCCCTAACTTTCAAAAAATCCTACAACATATGATTTTATACCACTCTAAAACTATGTAAGTTTGTTCACTACGATGTGTGACCTATGCTATGTACTTTTGTGCCAATATCTCTCATGAAGCAACACTGAACTTTATGTGTGTTTCCATACTTAGAAAAATGTCTTATTCAACTTCTCCTTAACATAAGCCCAAATTATCATATAATTAATCAAAATCTAAACTACTTCAACATCAGACCTCCCTAGTTGGGAGTTTTTTTTCCTTGACATCTATCTTCATAGTTGAATAAAATTCATCTTGTTTTTTTTCTAAGGTTTGTTGCTTACTAGCTTCATGAAATTTTACTCTAAGCCCAATCTGATATGGTAACATAATTTCTTGTATAACTACTCATTCATTGCACTATACAACAATGCCTTCTTCCATATTTATGCTAACTTCAATTCATACAAGTTTTTAGGAAGTAGTGCGATATACTCCTCTCCATTTGTGCTTCAACTCCAACCAACATTGATGGTTCATAGAGATTTAGGGAGTGCAGGTTAAGTAGTAATAGATATTGATAAATGGTGGTTAACCCAACTTAAATGAGTTCTCTATAATATGCTTGGTGATTGCACATGGGTCATATCTAATCATATTTTGTTGTCATTATTATTGAATTGAACTTATTGGAGATACATTGAAACTGTCTCTTGCATAGAACTGTTAATTTGTGTAGTGTTGATCATGACTAACATTTTGCTTCTTTTATAAATCTTTATGAACTTGATTATGTATTTTTTAGATGTGGTTAACAAACTTGGTTTCTTTCTTATGCACAATTGCCTCCTTTATAATAATTTCCTTCAGAATGGAAACTAAAATAGCCATTAGATTCTTAGATAGGAATCCAAGGCATGTCTCCCAAGGGGTTACCTTAACCAATGTCACCAATGTTGCTCAACATTGGTCAATTTCATGTTATCAAGTGCCTAGTTTGAATCTCCTTGGGTGAGGAGAACTAGTCTATGTACGTGCATTTACTAGGGATGTCATCCATGAAAATGGGGAAGAATCCATTGGATTCTATATGAGGTTCTCCTCGGAAAAAAAGGGAATCCAAGGAATGCCACAAATGGTGTAGTACATACTACATTGTGCATTAAAAGATTATAACTACATTGTACATATTAGATGTTGGTATTCTAACTCATTGGAAGTTGATGGTAAAAAAGTAACATCATTTGAACAATGGTGCAATTTCCTACCTTAGTTTTCCCATCCATATGTGGATGGAAGAAAATACTCCTCGTTAATTCAATGTCCATTAATCCCCATAATGTCTCCTAGAATAACTGGGAATCTATTGGCATAGATGAGAGTGATTGATGCCAAAGGAAAAAAATGCACCCAAACTTACTTTGTCAAAAAACAATTGAGATGATTGTTGTGTTGTAATAACATTCTTGCATAACATCATGATGATCATTTTGCTAAACCAGTGCACTAATACCATGAGGAAGTATATATCTTGGTACATTGGTTGTATGTGAAAAGTGGGATACATTTATGTACATTGTCACATGAGAAAAGTGGGATGATAAGTTGCAAATGACACTAAAATTTATCTTTAACATCTAATAGTCTTCCATCCATATATAGTCCAATATCTTCACATAGTCTCTACAACAACATTGCCTCTTCACATGCCTAAGGAACTACCTTCACTATAATGAAAATGGACATTGGAAATGGTCTAAAATGGTCATCATATTTTCAACAATGACAATGAAATTGACCTTAATTGCTAAAAAAAAAATTCACCAAAACCTTAGTTGTTAAATTTTTTTAGGTTTTGGTGATAGTTTGATGGGATAACACTATCAATGGCCTACAAAGGTGGTTCGATTATATCACTAATATAGCAAGAAATATCAACATTAATAACAATTAGTGACCATCACCAAAAGTCCTAAATTCCCAAGAACATTTGGTGATGGTAAGACATAGTCACCTTTATAATTTTTCCCTGCCACTTTTGTGTTAAAGCCCACCATCAAAGATCACCTTTGGTGATGATCCTTGAGTGTGACCAAAATTTAAGGATCTACCAATTTTGGTGATGGTCAAAGATTGTTGCATAATATCACCTTTGGTGATGACCAATAACCATCACTAATGATTTTGGCCTTTGGTGATGATCCTTAACCATCATCAAAGTTTATATTTGGAGGGATCAAAGACCATCCCCAATTCTTATAGATATGTGAAAAATATAGTAGAAAATCTTGGTCTAGGTTCCCTACTTAATCAATAATGGCCCCAATTGCATCTATTTTGAGATATGGTATATTTTTTCTCTTCCAATATGAACCACTTATCGTTTGTAGGATATTTTCTAACTTTGATGACTTGATACAAAGAATTTTAGAGGCTATTGTGTGCAATAGTATTCTTAGTTGTATGTGTGGTTTTCTTATCAATAAGTTGGTGTTGTTATTCTAGTGTACAAATTTTTGGATCTAGGTCTATTGGGGGATCATGTCGTGTTGAGGACTCTTGAAGAAAAAGGAAAAATTGTAATGCCATAACAACTTCATCTTGAAGAATGGGTGAATAACCAAGGATATTGATAAATCCAACATGGAAATATTGCCACCAACTTTCTTTGTGATATCATTATCGTCAATTGTTGAACCTTTCCTTTTGCATATCTAAACAAACATGGTCACCACCTACAAAATTGTGAGGGACATAATGTTTTTCATGCCACTTCATTTACTTCTCAATGTTTTGCATAAAAATATCTTTCACTTGTCATTTCACATTCTACACTTTCTCTTGGTGATGATGTTGGCTTCTTTCTATGATGAAATAACAATGGATGAGATCCTCATCATAAGATATGTCATAAAATACAACACAAGTTTGAGAAACCAAATGCCATGACATGTAGACCACATGTTGACACTAGCATTATTTATCTCCAAAACCTTTTCAACTAAGGAATTTTAAACCTATGTATGGATGAAATTCCACATTGTTGAAACATGGAGGAAGGTGGGTAGGGATTGACACTTTTTCGGCTCTAGAGGAATATCCTAAGATATTTCTAAGTACACTCATCTAGCCAACTTTATGTAAGGAAATTAGGCCCAACTATGGATGACCCTCTCACACATTACTCTATTTGGGTTGAATTATAACATTAAATCAACATTACAAATGTCAAAACCACCATTTTTGTGTATAGCTCAATTTCTCAATATTGAAAATTAATGTCATTGAACATTCATCCATAATTCAACATGTTTATGTCATTTTATTTGACTTTACAAAAATCATTGTTTTGACATCAAAGATTGCATCCTTGGCACAATTCTATATTGAAGTCCATAATTTGAAGTTAGTAACATAAATGTATCAACATTACATAGTAATTACACCATCAACCCATGTTATGTGACATTGCTATGTCAACAAATCTAGTAGCATGTGCCATGTCATCCTATACCATGTTAACGATTTTCCACATCATCAAATGTCCCATTGAAAATCACCACATCTTCAAATGTCAATATAGTGACACTTACCTAAGATTTCAAACCCAAAAAATCAACATTATTGATACAACATCAACGTTAATAATGCCAATATTTTGAATCTAATAATGTTGAAATATCAATGTTAACCCAATTTATTAAAAAATATCAATAGTAAATACTACATTATAATATCTTTAATAAATACCCAAGCATCTTTTGATATTTAAATATTGAATCCAAATTCTAATGCATTTGAACCAAAATGTGGAATATAGAGTCTAGGTAAGAAAAATTCTCATATTAGAAAGTTGATAGGAAAGTTAAGGCTTACAAATAACTCAATTATATACAAAAATTACCCACCACGTCTCTCTTAAGTTAATGTGCATTTCTTCTTTATTGGTGTAGTCACTTTAACCATACTAGTAATTATATAATTAAAAATTCTAAATATATCTAAATACTTAGTAATACGACCACTTGCACATAAACCCAATCATAATAATCATCCCTATTAATTCGACATAATCATAGAAGAGGTTTACCTACACATATGCACATGTAATAATATATTAAAAAATTGAGCAATTGTAAATGCGTTTTTAACAAGTTGAGCTGCAGAGGAGCAAGTCCCTGCTTTTTGTTGAAATTTTGGTATGCTTGTTTAACCATAGACAAAGTCACATCATTTCCACCCAACCATAGGCATTCACATATGCCACCCCCAAGCACACTAACCTTTACTTAGAATAATTCCGGCAAGCTTACTCCAAAACCAACAGATAAACACTAGCTGCTAACTGCAACAACAACTCAAGACAAGTAGAGAGATCCTTCTCCAAGGGTATCACACAAGAGAGAGAGTATCCATATCCACATAACAAGTACCATACACAATTCCAGCAGCTGCAACTGAACTAATCTCTCAAAATTGCACCATAATTAGCAAGAATATCACCAAGTGAATCACCAAGAATGTCACCAAGAGAAAGTGACTAAGACCAAGAGATGACCATACACCCTTATTCCTCCTTGCAGCTGCAACTTCAGCTCTCCACAAGAGTTACGCTCTGACTAGGTGTCCAAATGAGCTAAAACGTCCTCTATTTATATTAATATGTCTAGTGACTTTTTTGGCTAGGCCGAACCGACTTTATGGTAATTATACTTTCTGTTTATCTTTTTCTTGTGGAGCCGACTTGTATTTCTGGAAGATAATATTCTAATATTATTTATTCTGCTAGGCTGACTTGTCTTCTATGGTTTCCACACATCTGTTTAATGATTTAATTGCTTCCAGAATATTCTATTCTAAGTCATAGGTTACACGTGGAGGTTAATACCTCCTGCAACTACCAAAACATCAACACTCCCTTTTAACTATGGAGGTATTAACTAAGATGTTATTCATGTAGTGGTCTCAAACACATCCATCCATATCACATGGCATGGGAAAGACTCACATGGTCTTGCATACCATTCTACAGATAACATCACCATAGCCACATAGGCTATCATATGATCAAACAGATCAATTATCACCATCATAGCCACACATTATCCATCTAGTTGGAAAACATCTCCAACACTACTGGTTGGCCCTCCAGCTAGCAAACTTTGATGCTATTGATCAACACTCTAATTGGGAATCATTTCCAACACTATAGGTCGACATCTAGTTCATATAGAACTAGTAACTCGTCAGTTCACACAGAATCTGACCCAAAAAATTAACACTCCCTCTTAACGAGGAAGTTATTCCTCTTGGCACAATCATCATCACTTAATCTGCACTTCTTCACACCTTGGCCATGGTCTTGTTGAATTTCAAAAATCAATATATCATAAGAAGTTCTACACTTTCAATGGATTAGTGTACCAGCCTTCGTTGGAGTAGCATGCCAACCTGTGTCGGGGTAGTATACCAGGCTGCGTTGGAGTATCATACCAACCTGTTATGGGGTAGCATACCAGCCTACGTTGGAGTAGCATACCAACCTGTGTTGGGGTAACATACCAGCCTACATTGGAGTAGCATACCAACTTGCGCTGGGATAACATACCTGCCTGTGTTGGAGTAACATACCAACCTGCATTGGGGTAGTATACCAACCTACGTTGGAGTAACATACCAACCTATTCTCAGGTAACATACTAGCTTGCGTTGGAGTAGCATACCAACCTGCGTTGGGGTAGTATACCAACATGTGCTGGGGTAGTATACCAGCCTGCGTTGGAGTAGCATACCAACCTGCGTTGGGGTAACATACCAGCCTGCATTGGAGTAGCATACCAGCCTGCACTGGGGTAACATACTAACCTATGTTGGAGTAGCATACCAACCTGCGTTGGGGTAGTATACCAGCCTGTGTTGGAGTAGCATACCAACCTATGCTGGGGTAGCTCCCACTATTAGGGATCACATCACTTCCCGTTACTGGGGATCACATCACTTCTCACTACTGGAGAAAAAACCATTTGGACCACTCCAATATTTTCTCCGATAGAGGCTTGGTTAACATCTCTTCTACCTGTTCGTCGGTAACAATATAAAGGAGCAAGTGTCTCGTCATAGTCTTCTCCCTCTTGCCAAGAGATTCCTCTGGACACAAATTAGGATTTGTACATCTCTAGTATATTTATCTGCAACATGCTTGATCTTGTAGATCAACTTGGAAGTCACCACTTACTTCCCTTCCGGTCTCAGAACCAAGGAAAAAATATATATCCCAGTCCTTCTGACTAGCTTCCTCCTCGGTCACTGTAGAAAATTCCAATGAAGAAAGGGAATCTTCCCATCAGATCTCATATCTCCTCGAAGCCTCTGAAGCCTCTAAAGCTTCGATCTATCCTTTTCAACCCATGGCATCTATATGTCAGTTCCAAAATATGTCTTTCTCTTCCATATGAATATGAAAGTCTCCGAGTCTCCATTCTCCCTCTGAAGCTTGACTCCCTTTGAGTCTGTATACTCTTTGGAGCCATCTTCTCCTCGTGATATGGATAATCAATGTTTCATCATGCAAAGTTTCATGGGACCACGCTGGTCTCTTCTTGGTTACTGCAACGATTTTGGGTAGGCCCTTCTGGCTCTACTAACTCTTCCTGATGATTTGAAGAGTGATCAAATGCACTAGAGGGATTTTTTCGGTCATCTTTGGAGCCTTATGCTCCTTACAATCAATCTCCATATGCGATACTATGTATCTCACAAAAGTACCCTTCTTCGTCTTCTTTGGTACATGGATGTATATGATTGTGTATACAACTTCTTATCTAGATAGTATTCTCCATGTCTCAAACTAGAGACCATCTAACATGTTGTCTCCTGCAACAGTCACTATAGCTTTCCTCAGAGTTATCACATGTGACCTGGAACCTGGAGTCTTATCTTCAAGATCGAGTGTTGATGATTTTCTTCCAAGTCTCCTTCACTCAAGATGACAAGTATTCTCTTCAACCTGTCCCATGTACTTAAGACAATATTCTTTCTGGACAAAAATCTGAGTTAGAGAATATAGTGCAAATAAACTCTAAAGTCTCAACCTTAATCAATCTAATACTTTGACTAACGTTAATTTCTAACTTTAACTTTGAACAAAGGTTAGTATCATAATCATAAATTCAATAGATCAAAATACAACTACATGTTCATAAGGTCACAATAATGCGAAAACAATCAAACCTGGAGTGCGTTGTTCCTCTAAATGTGCTAGAACTACGATTGTTGCTTGGACTAAATATTCCTTCTCTTGCAATCACACTCAAAATAATGGTATAGTTTAAACATATATAAGTACATACCTGTGGAAACAACGAAATGCAATGACAAACAATGGCACCATCCGACATCAGCGACAAAAAAAGATGAACCTTAAAAATTCAAAGTGCTCCAACTTGCAATCTAAAGGTAACTAGAGATGCGCTAGGGTAAGACACACTAGAACAACCAAAGATTAGACCCAACATTTCACAAAAACTTTCACTGCAACTGGTGCTGCAACTAGCACTACAACTGGTGCTGCAACTGACATAAAGAAATTGGCATGAAGGAACTGACACTAAGGAACTAGAGCTGCAACTGCAACTAGTACTACAAACCTAGGGTTTTATGAGGAAACACTAATTCTCAACTTCATAAATTTGTAGATTTGATCCAAGGAAGAGATGCGCCCTACTTAGGTGATATTCTTAGTGGGTTTAGTTAGTGCTCAATGAGCTTGACAATGGGGGAAACTGAGGATCTTCCTTCCAACGATTAGACTGTTATGAAGGAAACCTGATCTGATACCATGTTGAAATTTTGGTATGCTTGTTCAACCATAGACAATGTCACATTATTGTCACCCAACCATAGGCATTCACATATGCCACCCCCGAGCACACTAACCTTTAATTAGAATAATTTTGGCAAGCCTACTCCAGAACCAACAGATAAACCCTAGCTGCTAACTGCAACAACAAATCAAGACAAGTAGAGAGCTCCTTCTCCAAGGGTAGCACACAAGAGAGAGTCTCCATATCCACATACCAAGTACCATACACAACTGCAACAACTGCATCTGCACTACTCTCTTAGACTTGCGCCATACTTAGCAAGAATATCACCAAGATTATCACCAAGTGAATCACCAAGAATGTCACCAAGAGAGAGAGACCAAGACCAAGAGATGACCATGTGCCCTTATTCCTCCTTGCAGCTGCAACTACATCTCTCCACAAGACTTGTGTTCTGACTAGGTGTCCAAATGAGCTAAAACGTCCTCTATTTATATTAATCTGTCTAGTGACTCTTCTGGTTGGGCCGACCTAACTTTTTGGTAATTGTATTTTATGTTTATCTTTTTCCTGTGGAATCGACTTGTATTTCTGGAAGATAATATTCTAATATCATTTAGTCTGCTAGGCTGAATTGTCTTATATGGTTTCCACACATCTGTTTAATGGTTCAATTTCTTCTGGAATATTCTATTCTAAATCATAGGTTACACGTGGAGGTTAATACCCGCCGCAACTACCAAAACATCAACACCATTGGGAGGGTGCTGCCATTGCTTGATTGTTTGTTTTGCAAAGTTTGACGAAATCATAATACGAATATAAATAGTATCTCGTTACATAGATTTAAGACTAATGTGACTCATGAGTTGATAAAATTCTTTTATAGTAGGTAATCATAGTATATAATACATTGTTTTTGGGAATATAATTGAGTGCGATAAGGTTTCATTAGTTGGTGAAGATTATGTTGGCAGATGTGAGCACTTGTGATGACATGCATAGGGTATACCATTACATGAGTTGAAAGTACAGTTTTGGTGGTAGAGAAACTGTGGAAAGATCTATTAATTTGTGTACCCCTCAAATAAGGCAATAGATGGGTAGATTCTCTTTTGGTAAAGTCACACAACAAAAGAAGAGGGTCAAAGACACGAAGGAAGAGCATCGTAGCCCAATATTATCTTCATGAACAAATATGTTTTTATCTATGTGGGAAGAGCTCTCATGACTTATGATTTTGATTATTATGTAGATCAACGGAGGCAATGATCAGTTTAGAGATGATGTCTAAAAGGGATAACAAGTGTATACGTTATAAAGAGAGTATGTTCAATAATTCATATTTTTAAGATTAAAGTAGGTATCAAACTGATACATGATATATGTATGTGTATATTTTTAAGAAGAAACATTCATATATTTTGAGTGTTGCGGAGTAAACTTATTATGCTATGGAATATTTTTGGTATGGTACACCATTTGCAAATGAAACCAAAACCACTCAATATATCAATAAAATTATATCTCGAAGTAAATCATAATATCCTAATTCTTTTTTCCTATGAAAGTTGCCGGTCTTAATATCCTAATAGTTGTTAATAATAAAAAATAATAATATATAAATGGAAAAACAAGGACACAATTCAAAGATAAGACTATGCAGTAGCGTTAATATTTAGGTAAAGGGAGAACCAACAACCTCTTACACGCTAGCATGTATGAACGGGCATTGGAGAATAAAAAAACGTATAATAATTTGTTGGAGTAAAGGTTATCGTTTATGTTTGTTGTGTTAATTCTATATTTTTATTGATCATGTAATCGAATGTAAGATATTCGTATTTCATAAAATGTAACAAACATTGTAACACTTCACTCCATTATATCAACATCTTTCCATCATATTTTTACTTCAATCTCTATATTATAAATGATGAGAATATTTACAAATGCAACTTTAGAATGGACACTTGTTTGTAAAAAGAGAAAAATGTCACATGTATTTAGTGTCTCCATGAAAGTTAAAAAAGATCAAACTACATTCATATACTTAGTGGAGCAACATACAAATACAAAACTATTAGTTTAAAAAAAGACAAATACTTCTCAAATATATTAAAATATAATGCTTCCAAATATAAAAAAAAATTGTAATAACATCAAAATCCACGAATGAATATGTAAAAGGAACAATAATATAAAGATGTATATTAGTAATAATATTATAAATATTATTTTGAAGACTATCTATTCAAAAAAAATACATGGTAAAATCCAAAATACATGAGTACACTTGTTTTGTTACATCAATTAATAGGATGATGCAGAGGGATGATAGAAATCAACACATTCTTTGCACATGACAAAACTTCAACACTCATTCTTTGTAAGTGGACACATGGCAGCCATGAAGGTAATCCATTGAATGTATTCCGATGAACACAATGTGGAAAGTTCGAAGCCCTTGGTTCTCAACTAAACTTGGATGAGTGAGGTCAAACCCTCCCCCATGAATCATGGGACGAGTTGATACATGAACAAATTGTCAAATTGGTGGAACCTCAAATTGGAGGAACAAAGAGATTAGAGCACCAGAATAGACCCTTCATGCAGATGCATCCTCGTTCGTGTAGGTAGGCAGTGTACTATGAAACCAGGTAGGATCTAGGTTAATGTGTGTGCAAGGCTAACTACAGTGATCGAAGGGTTTGCAAGCGTGCATAATGGGGTGTCTATGGTGAAGGAAAGTAAGGTATCTCTTTTCATGAACCAATAGGATATAAATTTTTCTTGAGGCTTATCATTCATTCCCGATTCTAGCTTTGGCTAGAACCTTAGGCTCTTCTCGCAAGTGGGTCTTCTTGGATTTTCTTCCATCTGGTGAGCCCAACAAACTAGCCGTGAGTGCCTTATTCCACAATGAAGAGTGGGAGGGATGGAAAGCATGCAATATGCATGCCAATCATTTCATGTTATGTTTCTCGTACTTATAGTGATCCAACTCATGCCCATTATTGCTTCATCTTGTGCTGCTTTGATCCATATTTCTCTGATATTATGTGTTTTTTCGACTTCTCAAGAGCCATTTACTGCCTTATGGATTTCTTGGGCATAAGGTCCTGTGATTATGTTTCAATTCTACTAAAATAGACTCGTGCACTGTTCCCTCTGCCATTAGAGAGGAGACATTGCTTGCGAAGACTGAAAAAATACTCGGAACAAATATTCCAAAGATTGGTTTACATGTAAGGGATTTACAATGCATTTGTTTTAGTATGTATGTGTGTTTTTGTTCTTTCAGTTGGTTATTTATAAGAGGTGGTATGACATTGGTTAAGTAGTAGACTACTTTAAATGATGTAAATGCTCACAATTCCAAATGGGGCAAATGTGGGTTGGTTTACACTTATGGTGTTGTTTTCTGTTTTCTCTTTTGGAGCTTGTGTGCTAGAAAATACATGCTCATATTTGCCTCCATTATTCTATGAGCTTCCTTTGAATTGTATGTGGAAATTACAGGGATGATCACTAATATGGATGCTATTGGGATTTGGTATAAGCAGAGAGGCCTATGTTAACACTACGGATGAGGCTAAAATGGATTTGGTATAAGTGGAGGGGCCTATGTTAGCATTGTGGATGAGGCAACATTCAGGTAGAAGTCAGACAATTATGTTGGTTTATATCAAATGCAGTTGATTAATCAGTTCTTTTGAATGTTTTTAGAAAACTTGTGTTATAGTGAAATAAAATGACTACCCGAGACCACCCCTATCTTTCTTTCCCATTGTAAGTGAGCCATACGTGAGGAGCCTTTTGTCCATGAGGAGAATAGACCAAGATAAATCCCTTTATTTTAGCCCTCTCTTGTCTCTTGTCTCTTGTATATAGGTATGCATCGACCCAGATCATCAAACCAATTTCCTTTCATGACTAACACCTATTGTTACAACTTGAACAATTGGTGACAAATTTTGATTCGTAGTTGTTGTCTTTCTATGACTATTTCCTATTGTTAAGAAATAATTATAAAAAAATCAAAGTTGATCCAAAACAAAAATTTTGACCTATCGTTGTTGTTGTTCTGCAGAGGAGTCATCTAGGTTCACTAAGGATTATCCACACATTCATGTCATGCCACCACCGTACATGGTTGCATAGGGAGAGCCAATGAGGATCTTCATTATATATGTGATAGTCTAGCTATTCCCCCCACCAAGAATCAAAACATAGTAAAAAAGAAAGCGAATTCAATTTTAGAGGCAAAGGTAGAGCCAAGTTGATACTGTTGAAGATGCAGGGTACTGTCACTCCAACATTGTGTCTGATTATATTGAAAGAGAGATGATTGTAAGCCAAGAGGAAATAGAGGGACGACTTTGCTTGTCTCATGGACACGCTCAAAAATGATGTTGTGTGTGTCACACAAAGTAGTGTGTACGTGTAAGCAAAACAACTATGTGATAAACATAGGCTGAATGCATGCCTATATCAAAAAGAGCTTCATAAAATGTTAGAGAATCAATGCTAAATATATTAGATAACATTAAATCCTTAGCATTTAAAGTTTGACAAATCTTTGCAAATTTGTAGCTTGAAACATAAGAAATGGCTTCATAAAATAAAGTTTCCTTGAAAAGAGGCCAAATAAAACCACAAACCATTATATTGGGAGAACAAATTATTTGGAACCATTTGATTGGGAAAACAAAGTATGGGAAGATGAAAACTTAAGTTAAGAATTATTGATTTGTGTGCAATGTAATAAAAATATGGGAAGCCGATTACAATAATCTCTACAGCCTTCAAGCAGGGACTAATACCGATAATCACATATATTTATATATAAATATTTTTGAACTTCCACCACATTATTTATATGTTAATAATAATTATTCCAAAAGGAAGAACCACCAATATTGAAGTGAATTTAAATTAAATGCTCTCTCAGGAAAAACAATTCCATTGTATATGACATACACATATATACAATTATTTATATCATATTATTCATTTATATTTTATTTGTTCATATATTGATTATAGCAAAATGCAATATTATGAATTATAAGTTTATATAAACTAAGTTTTTGGATTACAATTTCTATCACAGTTTTTGTATAATGACAAACTTTCATAAATTTATAATTAAATGCTCTCTAAGGAAAAACAATTCCATTGTATATGACATACACATATATACAATTATTTATATCATACTATTCATTTATATTTTATTTGTTCATATATTGATTATAGTAAAATGCATTATTATCAACTATAAGTTTATATAAACTAAGTTTTTGGATTACAATTTTCAATTATTTGTGTGATGATGGACAAGACATAAGAATGTCATGTAAAGGGCTTAAGAGCACTTACAAATGACATGGGCATTTGGGTCACCTGAAAATGTATTTTCATTGTTGATTTTTTATGGAATTAAACTATGTGAGATTTTCATTTGTCCAATTTTTCGAGTGGACACTCCACCCATAGTCAGGGACATATAAAGTTGAAAGTGATAGTAGAAAAGAGTGATGGTTTGAGAATATCTAGAGTGAAGAAATTGAGTAAAACAAGTAAAAAGGTTAATTTTCAAATGATAGTTTGTGAAAATGAATAAATTAATTAATTATCGGTTGAGAGAAAAATTAAAATATGAAGGGATGCAAAAGGAAAAGAAGATAAATTAAAATTAGGGTAAAATGAAAAAAGGGGGAACTAATGATGGAAGAAGACAATAAAAAGATTAAAATAGGGGGTTGAGAGTAAGTTCGGAGGGGGAATGAAATAAATTTAATAATATAAACAAAAAAATCAAGGGGGAGGAATGAAATTGATATAACCGAATATATTATTTTTAGCTATCTAGAAGGTGGATGAGGGGTGTCCAGGATTAGATAAGCTTGTAGTCATCTTCATGATTGATATTATTCGAGTGTTTTTCACTTTGTAGAGCTTCACCAATGATCCAATATGAGTAAGAAAGAGATGAAGCAAGAATTTTTATTTTGTTTAGAATTATGGGAATGTTCATCAATAACTGATTTTGAGATGCGATTATGGAAAGTGTCCGCTATATGCACCTTGAGACGGGCTTTGAATGATCTTCCATTTTGACCAATGTATGATTTGTCAATGTTATTTTATTATATTAATAAAAATATAATTTTTTTCTTTAAAGAAAAAAAACCAAGTTTTTGAACTTAAATTATACACCATACTTATTTCTAGAGGAAATTTTATTATTTAAAAATAAAAAATAATCAAATACATTATAAGAAAATAATTATATTAAAAATATTTTATAAACATAAATATCATAATAAAAATTATTTTCAAAGTGAATTTATTAATAATCTAATAAAATGATTTTAAAATAATATAATTTGAAATATTATATTAAGTATATGATGATGATTAACGTTCACTAAGACCTAATTTTAATTAAACCTAATTTTTGAGAATAATTTTTTCAAAATTATAAACATCAAACTCATTAACATGAGAATTTAGTTTTTTAATGCAAAATTGTCTTTAAATAGTGTAAACTAAAATTATTTGAATAAATATTTTTCAATTAAAAATCATTTTTATTAATTTTAATTTGATAATATATTAAACGAATCTCATAAATATCACTTCGAAACTCATAAATATCACTTTTAACTATTCACAATGTTTAATTTAAATTATTTCATAAATATAAATAATAATTTTTTTTCCTAATTTAAATATATATAGATATCTTTCTAGAAATATTATAAACTAATCATTACTTACAAAATACATTAAAAAAAATGTTATTAATTCGCTTTGATAATATATTAAATGAATCTCATAAATATCACTTCGAAACTCATAAATATCACTTTTTAACTATTCACAATGTTTAATTTAAATTATTTCATAAATATAAATAATATTTTGTTTTCCTAATTTAAATATATATATAGATATCTTTCTGGAACTATTATAAACTAATCATTAATTACAAAATACATTAAAAAAATTTGTTATTAATTCGCTCATTCATTAACTATCCTCTCACGAGCATAAAAAAAACTATCAACATCCCAATAATGAATATGACTACAGATAGATATCTTTCTAGAACTATCATAAACTAATCATTAATTACAAAATACAATAAAAAAAAATTGTTATTAATTCGCTCATTCGCACATTAACTATCCTCTCTCGAGCATTAAAATAAAACTATCAACATCCCAATAATGAATATGACTATTGATCGTTATATATTATTATAATATAAACATGAAATATTAAATATAAATGATAAATAAAAACAATTATATGCACTAGGATATTTGGTAGTACATCGTGAATATATAATAAACATAACAGGGTGGTAATAGAGATAAGAGATATAACAATTATAAGACTACTCGAGTCTCATTAGTGCATCTTTTAAATTGCAATTCTGTTCACGTTATGCCTTTTTCAAATTACCTTATTCAAAATTATTGAGTTGTATTTTTTAAATTTTAATTATTAGTTGCCATATATATATATATATGAGGTAGTTTAAATGCTAGTTATAATAAAATTGATAAGCTTAAGAGGTTTAGTTAGATTTAAACCTATAATTTAAGGTCTATTTGTTATTAACATGTTTTAGGTAAATGGTTCAACTAATATAACATTTTAGGGCTATTTTATGATACATTTTTAAGTTGAGGAGTAAATATTTTCATAAAAGAGAAAACAAAGATATTAATGAGATCTAGGTGGTTGTAGGATGGAGTGTTCTCTTCTCCACTAGGTTCTATTATTGTAAGTGACATATTGAATTCATATTAAGTGGCATATTAAGAACATGTTAGTCGTGGATTCAAGAAACTAGGTCGAGAGAAGTTCATATGTAGGCGAAAAGATTATCCACATCACAATGTAGAAGGAGACGAACTTGAGTAGCCTCTTTCCCAAGGAAGAGAAAGAGTTGACTAAACTCTTCCATGGCAAGGTCTAGATGAAGAAGACAAAGTTGGTTGCTCTATTTGATTTCAGTGCATAGGCCAACCTCATAGTAGAAGATATGGTTAGTAAGCTTGTGTTAGAAGTTCATGACCATCCTCACCCACACCAATTGGGATCAGTAAATAAGGATGCAGATCTCAGGGTCATTAAGCACTACAAGATCAAATTTGTTATAAGTGCAAACTATATTGATGAAGTGGAGGTAGATGTAGTACCACTTGGCATATGTGGCATAGTGTTTAGAAAGCCCCTGCATGTACATGAGGAATGTGTTGAAGTTTGAGTAGCTTCAAAAGATATTCTTATTGTATTTAATTGTATTAGACCAAGTCAAAACCCTAAAAGAATAATATTATGTTGTATTTGTAAAGTCAACCCTATTGTGCCTTTGTAAAATTAAAATGCAAATTAGAAAGTGACATTTGTACAAGATGACCCTGACCTAATTTCAAGGTGGCTCAACTTGTATTTATAAGAGGCTAGGCATCTCATTTGGAGAATACACACAACACAAGTTCTCTCTCTCAAGGAAAAGTGCGTAAGTCTTAGGAGGAGACGTAACTACATAGTAAGGGTGTTTTGGTGAAGGGTTTTGGTTATCTGTTGGAGGCCTATCTTGTTCTAGTGGTGCCTTACCCTATTCTGGTTAGGGTTTTTGGTCTATCTTCTGGTTATCTTTTGTTTTGTGAGATCTCTCTTGGAGAGAGATGTTGTACTTGTTGATGAATCTATATTGAAGAAGCTTTGTTGGGTTTTCTCTCCCAAGAGGGTTTCCCAAGATAAATCTTATGTATATTGTGGATGTCTTTCTTTCAATGATCTTTATGTATACAATTATTATTCTAATGGTTAAAAGTTAAAGAATACTAAATACACTTAACTACTTAAGAGAAATTTTAACATGGTATCAGAGTGGGACTGAAAGAATCCATTTTCAAAGTCTAGAGGAACTCGCTGGGGAAAACAAGATCATAGGAAGACTCTCCTAACCCTAGCACATATTTTCCTTGGACTAGTCTTGCAGTTTTCATAGTTTCTGAAAATTAGGGTTTCTGCATAAAACCCTAGGTGATGACGTCACCCTCTTTCTGAAGGATGCTGGTAAAAGTAAAGCCATCAAGGAGTTCACCTAAGGAGGGTGCACCTTTCCTGTGGATCATAATTCCAAAATTCTCAAGTTGAAAAATTAAGGTTTCCTCATAAACCCTAGATCAAGACATCTAGGCAGCTGCAGACTAAAGTTGGAGCAGTTCACCTTGGCATAGCACACTCTCTAGTAACTTCAAAAATTTTCTTTGAAAAGTTTCTATTTTTCTTATTATATTTCTATCCCAAGGAAAAATGACTCCCAACACTAAGTTTGATGAGAAGCTTGAGAGTGATGATAACTTCCGAGCATGGAAGTATAGAGTGATGCTCATTCTAGAAGAGAATGATCTAGAAGATTTCCTCAAAGAAGAAGTTCCAGAACCAGAGGAAGATGTGGCAAAGGCAAAGTACAAGAAGAGCTTGGTCAAGGAAAAAAGAATCATTGTTAATTCTATCAAGGATCATTTGATCCCTCATGTCTCATCATTGACAACTCCCAAGCAAATGTTTGATGCCCTATCCCGATTATATGAAGGCAAGAATATCAATCGGAAGATGACATTGAGGACACAACTCAAGAGTGTGAAGATGCAGAGTTCATAAACCATTCAATCCTACTTCACAAGGGTGTCTCAAATCAGAGAACAACTTGAAGCCATTGGAGATACAATCGAAGAAGTTGAATTAGTAATGACTACATTGAATGGTCTCCCAAGATCTTGGGAATAATTCATTCAAGGAATCTATTCAATAAGAAAACTAACAAAGTTTAGCAGACTATGGGAGGATTGCACTCAGGAAGAAGCTAGATTGGTAGCGATAGAAGAGAAACTAGGCGATGAGAAAAATCAAGCTCTAGCAGCACATGCAAGAAAAGAAAAGAACAAGAAAGAGGTCCACTCACAAAAGAAGTCTCAAGGGTCACATAAGACACATAAGTGTCAAAAGGATTACTCAAATTACAGATTCTACATCTGCCAGAAAATGGGACACATTGCAATAAAATGTCCCAACTCAAAAGATTAGGTCAGAAAAGGAAAGTATAAAAGGCATCATGCTCATGCTACAGAAGACGATGAACTTGATCAAAAGAGAATCGAAGAAGATGATTCAAGCAAAGAATATGTTTTCATATAAGATCTTACAGGAAAAGTTACTCATGGAAGTGACACATGGCTTATTGATAGTGATTATTCTAAGCACATGACATGTTACAAGGATTCTTTCTCATAATTAATTCAAAAGGATTCACCTCACAAGGTGAATCTCGGTGATGACTATCAATATCCCATTAAAGGAGTAGGACAAGCTTCTTACAGATTGGATTCCAGAAAGCCTATGAAGATGAAGGACGTTTTGTATGTACCTGGTTTGAAGAAGAATCTCCTTTCTATCTCAGATTTGAATGAGAAAGGATTAAGAATTTCCTTCATTGATGGTAAAGTTCTCATGTGGCCAAGAGGAAAGTCTATTGATGATGTTGTGGTGATTGGTGTTCAAGAAGGAGGTCTATACAAATTGAAGGGACATTCAAATTCAGCATTAGTACACAGTATAATTACTCCAAGTGAGCTATGGCATATAATATTTGCTCACATACATTACAAAGCACTATCGATTGTGAGCAAGATGGTGACAGTTGCTAGAAATTGAAGTGAATCATGAAGGCATATGCAAGGGATGCACACAAGGAAAGTATGTGAAGAAACCATTTCCAAGCAGTGATAAAAAAGCCAAAGGATCCTTGGACATACATTCAGACATGTGTGGACCAATGTCAACCACTTCACTTAGCAGGTATGTATATTATTTTTCATTCATTGATGATTTCTCACGTAAAACTTTGATTTATTTTTTGAAAGATAAAAGTGAAGTATTCACCAAGTTCAAAGAATTCAAGGTACTTGTTGAAAACCTTTCTGAAAAGAAGACAAAGATTTTGGGATCAGATAATGGAGGAGAATTTGCATTAGATGAATTCAAGGAATTCTGCAAAGAAGTTGGGATTAAGAGGGAGCTATATACTCCCTACAATCCTCAACAGAATGATGTGGCAGAAAGAAAGAATCGAACAATCATGGAAGCAGTAAAGACCATGATTCATGATCAAGATTTATCGATGCATCTGTGGGCAGAAGTAACCAAGACCGCAGTATATGTGCAGAACATAAGTCCCTGCCATGTACTGGGAATAAGAGACTAGAAGAAATGTTTATAGGAGAAAAGACAGAAGTCATCCACCTGAGGATATTTGGCTGTCCATTGTATGTGCATGTCCCCAAGGACAAGAGATCAAAGTTGGACCCTTCAAGAAACAAGGGTATATTTGTTGGATATAATGAAACATCAAAAGCATACAGAGTCTACATCCCTTGTCACTAGCATATTGAGACTAGCAGAGATGCCACCTTTGATGAGGATGCAACTTTCAGTAGATCAAGACAAAATCATTCAGATGAGGAAACTGAAGTTCCCAGAGTTGCAGATACAGATGCAGGCGATGATGTTGTACTAGAACATCATGACATGGAAGAACCACAAAGACCTGCAGATTCATCCCTAGAGATGAATACAAAGAAGAGAACATTGACTTGGGCTCAAGAAATTATTCACAATGTAGAGAAGTATGGTGCTCCAGATGGATCTTTTAGAGAAAGCAAGAGATCACAACCATACTCTAGTTACGTGGCATTGCTAAGTGACATTATTGATGCTGAGCCTACCTATTATGAAGAGGTTGCAAAGAAGAAAGAATGGAAGGATGCCATGATTGAAGAGTACCAATCCATTATAAAGAATGATGTTTGGAATGTGGTACTGAGACCGAAAGAGAAGACAATGGTAAGTTCCAAGTGGATTTACAAGACGAGGCATTCAACAGATGACAGTGTCGAGAAGTACAAGGCAAGGTTTGTGGCGTGTGGTTTCTCCCAGAAATAAGGAATAGATTATGAGGAGACATTTGCTCTTGTGGCAAGATACACTTCAATTAGAGCTATACTTGTGATAGCTGAAGTAATGTAATGGAAGGTACACTAGATAGATGTGAATACATCTTTTCTAAACAATGTAATAGAAGAGGAAGTGTATGTGGAGCAACCACAAGGTTTCGAGACACATGACAGTGAAACACGTGTGCAGATTGAAGAAATCCTTGTATGGATTAAAGTAAGCACCTAGGGCAAGGTACGATAGAATTGACAGTTTCCTGATGAGCTTGGGATTTACCAAGAGTAAAGCAGATTCCAACCTTTACTACAAGGTTGTAGATGGTGGACTAGTGATATTACCGTTATATGTGGATGACCTATTTTTAACAGGAGACGAGAAAATCATCACTTAAAGTAAGAGGAAGCTTGCTATAGAATTCGAGATGAAAGACTTAGGTATGATGCATTATTTCTTAGATCTAGAGGTATGG
>ML800092.1:0-12492 GCA_009831015.1 Picea engelmannii
AATGTAAAGTTTTATTATCTCTCATATATTCTTGGGTGGAAGGAAGGGGCAAGGATAGAGAGTTCAAATATCTCTTGATATTGGAGGATTGTATCTTCCTCTTGGAGGTTTATCCCTCCCTTTACATTTGGAAGCTGTAGCTAACTTTGGAAGTCATTACTTCCCTTGAACAAAAACTATTGATTATTTCTCATATATTGTGCATGGTGTGTTGTAGTGTATTGGTGTAACTCTTATACTATTGTTCATTTCTCATTGGATATAATTGAATGGTTTAAGTATAAGTTGAAAAAGGTTTTTAAATTGTACTTGATATTGATTCACCCCCCTCTCAGTATCAACATGTTTAGTATCATGGTCAAGCAAGAAATAATCATCAGTATCTTTATCTACAGCCGAGGCAGATTATATTGTAGCAACATCATATTATACACAGGTTCTATGAATGAAACAAACTCTGACAGATATATAGGTTGAGTATGATGAGCCCATTCCAATCTATTGTGATAATACAAGTGCCATCAGTATCTCAAAGAAACCAGTGATGCACTCCAAGATGAAGCACATTCCAATCAAGTATCACTTTCTACGGGAACGGGTTGCAGAAAAGAAAATTGGAGTTGAATATGTGGGCACAAAAGAACAAGTGGAAGACATATTTACAAAATCGCTTCCACGGGATGCCTTTGAGTATCTTCGCCAAAGACTCGAAGTTATTTCTACTCCAAAATGAATGCTTTTGAATGCTTATATTATATGTCTTAGATGTACTTGAGGAAGCACCATAAAGAGGCTAGTTCAGGTTGGGAGATCGGATGATTCAATTAGGGGGAGTAGACCCAAATGGAAAGATACCTTTGTCGTTTATGACAAAGGGGGGGAGATTTATCAGATGCAGAGGATAGAGGCATGGTTCCAAGGGAAGCGTTGGTCACAGAGATACAGAAATGGTTCCAGGGGTAGCATGAGTGACATGCTTTCAGTATTGCATCAGAGAATTGTCATCAATGACAAAGGGGGAGATTTTTGATTAATTGGGTTGGTTGTTAATGATGTCAACCCTTGAAGAAAGTATGGTAGACAATTCTGGTAGCACAAAGGTTTGGGTAATGGACCCAAGTTTGTTTGATGTATAATGGTATGATTTTTGATATATTTGTAGGTAATATTATTCTAGATGGATAGTACATGTCATGCCATTTTCGGTGGTATGTGGAACGTCACATAATTCCTCACGGTTTGATATTTATGGCCTTACGAAGTTGAAGGACCCTCATATGATTGGCTTGAAGCCCCAAAAGGTTAAAGAAGTCAAAGTGCTTGCAAAGAAGAAATTATTTAAATAATAAAGTAAAGTGACAAATTCAAAGAGGATTATTTAAATAATAAAGTCAAGTGACAAAGTCAACGAGGATTATTTAAATAATAAAGTGAAGTGACAAAGTCAAAGAGAATTATTTAAATAATAAAGTGAAGTGACAAAGTCAAGGATGATTATTTAAATAATAAAGTAAATGGAGAACTTTCTAATTATGGAAAGTGGTTATAAGAAGGTTAACCCTAAAATGATGAAAATGGATTAAGTGGTCAAGTGGCTATTGGATTACATGGATAAGTGGCCTAACTCTACCCTTTAGTAGTCAAGTGCAGACTTTAGGACCAACAAGAGCGGGTTATTCATTTCTCAATCCAAAGAGAGGTCTACGCTAGGGTTTTGCACTTTATTCTTATCTCTTTTTATTAGCAGTGGATGGTTTGAATAGAGTTATTTCTAAATCAATGTAGACACACAAATTCAAAGTTATTTTGTATGGTAGAAATGGTAATCTTACCGATCTCTTATTTGTATATGGCATGCTTATGTTTTGTCATTGTGAGGGGGAGAAAGGAAGAGTTCTTAAAGAAATTATGAATCTATTTTTTGACACCACTTGGATGATGGTAAATTTCACTGAATCAATCATTTATTTCCCAAAGATCAATTTAAATTTGAGGGTTGAACTGTTAAATATTTTTAACTTTCAAGAAGGGAATTTGGAGGAGAGAGATTCAAGTACCTTGGCTTTAGCCTCAAGCCGAATAAATATTTTAATGCATATTAGACATGGTTATTGAGTAGAGTAGAGAAAAACATTTAGCTATGGTGCAACAGGTGGATTTCCAGTGGTGGATGTTTGGTTCTCATTAAGTTTTTCATAGAAGCAATTCCCATGCACTGCATCTCATGGCTAATACCTCCAAAATCATTTTGAATAGAATCAAGAAAAAAAAATTAACTATCTATGGATGGACAGTACATAGTACTTGGGTTCGCATTTGGTAAGTTGGAATATCCTTTCTAAGCCTAAGAATTTAGTAGGATGGGGGATCAAGGACATTTATGTGTTTAGTTAGTCGTTAACAGCCAGATCCCTATGGGTATTGTTTACCAAGGATAGCCTTTGGAGGTGTATTATGGTCAAGAAATATAGTGTTCCTCTTTCTATTACTGATTGGGTAAGAAAGGTAAATATAAATATTCCAAGTGCATCGAATCAATGGAAAATGTTAGTTCATGTATTTCCTTTAAATGGTAAGAGGTTAGCATGGAAAGTTGGCACTGGGAAGTAGATCAAGGTTGGATTATTTTTTAGGGACCTAACCTCCCTAACCGCTCACATAGGTAGAATAATATGTTTCTATGTAATAAAGGCCAATATTATTAAATAAGGCCTATATAATAATGTGAACAAGTCTAATGTAATAAGAATTAATAGAAGATTTCGCTTCTAGAAAGATCTTCCTCTAGAATGTTCTTCAAAGATAGAATTAGTATAAATAAAAGTGAAGGCATGGTAAAGTCTTGTCTTGATAATTATTGTAATATATCTTTTCTCTATTGGAGGTTTCCCCTTCAAAGAGGCAAGTGAAATTGGCTTTATATCAATAAAGATATCAGTTTTGGTGTTATCATTCTCTATATTTTGTTGTTCTATTGGTATTTTTCATAATACTTATGTTTCTGATTTATATAATACATATAGTACCTTAAAAGTGGTATCAGAGCACTTTCTTCTACAGAAATTTTGGGAAACAGTTTTTTTGGGTAGAGATGTGTATTGTTGACATCTTTAAAGCATATAGATCTATCATTCAGTAAGTAAAGCTACAGCTAGGGAACACAATGCATAGGAAATAGAGACAATTTCATGGGTTACTCAAAACAAACTTTTCACCTTGTTAGAAACCTATATAATCCCTATTGGTACCCCTTCGAGTAGTATCACATTAGACAAAACCTATACACATCCATCACTCCCACATACATTTTTCATATATAGGGAGTCTCCTAGGTCTTCTGAAGCCAACTCTAGATCAACATATCAAGTGCATGACTACTATAGTGGTGTTGAGAACAACACTCAGGAAGACTACTCTCTAGTGCCTGGGTAATCGGGTAGTACGACTAAGGGTATGGTTGAGCCTTCCTAGTTAGTTCCCTGAGATATTGGTTTGATTATTATTATCTGACCCCACACGTATATCAAATAGCTATAGCACAGGAAAAACCCTAGTCTGTAGGAAACCTAAAACCCCTAACCCTTGGGGAAGGAACAAAACAAAACAACAACAGAGAGGCAATTTTTCATGCCACACTACCTCCTACATCCATATTACAAAATTCCTACACAATTTTCCATGTAAACAATTTGGTCATTCTGCCACTACAGTATTAGGGACCTATCCCATTAGATTCCTATGTTCGCCCTGATCATCGTGGTACCTATCACTTGTAATACTTTTTTTCTATGGAACCACCCACCAGGGATGATTTTAAGGATGAAAATTTATCTCAAAATGTAGAAACCTTGGTAAATCTTACTAGTCCTTAATATGTAAACTATAAAATGTTTGGCGATATTTTTGTAAAAATTTTCAAAATTCTAAGGATTTTATATAGTTTGTATAAAATTTGGGATATTTTGAAGATAAAATAATTTTATTATGTAGAATTGGGGCAAAAAAAATTTAGAAAAAATGGAAATTGGTGAATTGTTTTTGGAGAAAAATCATCGAAAATTATCCCATCTCTGAAATTTAGCCCCTAAAATCATTTATTCCACCCACCCTTACTTGAACCCTTATTTTTCACCTACCCCATTGGATTCCTCTCTTCGCCCCACCTGTTGTGGTACCCCTCACCTATAACCCCTTTTCCTATGCATACCCACTTGCCCATTTTTTGCCTATTCACAAATGGCTCTCACCCACAACCAAAGACTAACTGCCTTGATCATAGACAACACCCAAAATAAGCATGACATTAGGAACATCAACTCTAACCTTATCTCCCTCAATTCCTCTATTGAGACTCTTAAGGACCAATATGCCACCATCAAATACAAACTCGACAAATTGATGAGCATATCCCTAAACCCTACCTTCTCTAAACAACCTTCCTACCATGAAGATGTCGACTCTTCCCATTTCAAAACCCTTCATTCCAATCACCTTCATCATGAATTGTGTCTTCCTAGAATTGAAGGTGAAAAAATTTGATGGCTTGGATCCCACGGGTTGGGCTACTCAAATGGAACATTATTTCTCCTTGCATTGCATTACTGATTATTTGGCCAAACTACATTACGGTGTCTTCTATCTAGATCTTGAACGTTGGCAATGGTGGTAATGGCATAAAAATTCACACCAAGGGTATGTTTATTGGACATAGTTTTTTGTCTATATTTATGAACTCTTTGACACCAAAACACACCATTTGTGTCATTTGACCAAGTTGAAACAGTCTAGCATAGTGCAATACTTTATCGCCACCTTTGAGCACTTGGCCTTTAGAATGGAGGGCATGTCATATGCCTTCTTCAGGGAATTCTTTAGCATTGGCCTACAGGATTAAATATGATCACATGTCCTCATGTATCTCCCCAATACTTTGTTTGAAGTAACTAAATGAGCCAACGAAGAACAACAGTTTGTCTCCTCCCAAGACAAAAAAATCCTCTTTTATTCTTCATCGTAGACCCTGCAATATTTCCACTCCTCTCAAGATCCAGAAATTAAATTAGACATAAATGGTTGAATTCTAACTCAAGGGTCTTTTTTATAATTGTTATTACAAATTTTTTCCAAGCCACAAGTGTAAGGAACAAAATATTTTTATGCCCATTTCTGAGGATATTATTGATGAGGATGTCGATCTTTCCCTTGTGTAAGAGCTACCCCAAGCAGATGATCTTACTCTGCCCTCTAATACACCAAAAGTTGAACCAATGATTTAGTTGAATGCCCTCACTGGCTTCTCTGCTCCCCAAACCCTCAAATTAATTGGATTCATTAAGCATAGGAAATCCATCATCCTAGTTGACAGTGGAAGCACCCATAATTTTATTCATCATTGCATTTCCCAATAAATCAATTGTTATATACTTACAATCAACATCTTTCAAATCATTATTTCTAATGAAAGTTCCATGAAATGTGGGCCTTTTTTTAAAAATGTGTGCCTACAAATTGGTCGGTACCACCTAAAATCTCATATGTTTTCTATTGAAATGGGCAGTTGTGACATTTTTCTTGGTGTTAAATGGTTATTCACTATAGGCCCCATAACCATGGATTTTAAGGACTTCACCATTCAATTACAGACATAAGTGATAGTAGTGTTGAACAACTGAGAGGGAGGGGGTGAATCAGTTGTTATTGGGCTTAAACAATTATGCCTATTTTAAACCCTTTACACGGCATTTAATGACAGTCACAATAATGCAGGGAAGTAAGAAATAGAACATTCAACATCAGTCACACATATGAGATACACCGAGACAGATATTTCCTAAGGAAATCCATACAGGGTAAAAACCTCTTCTTCTTTATATGATAAGTAATCTTTACATTCTTTACATTATCATACATATGAGCACAAACTCATAATGAGGCTACAACCTCTGTTTTGCAAGCTACTACTTGTTGAGAGCACCAACTCTCTGGATTCTCTAGCACCAACTAGAAGGAAGCACCAACTCCCTGGTTTCTCTAGCACCAACTAGAAGGAAGCTACAACTCCCTGTGTTCAAGCACCCACTTGAACCTCTGAGGACAAAAATCCTCCCTAGCACCCTGAAATATAAATATTTTCTATTATGACTTATTATAGTGATATAAAGTTCTTCAATGGCTTACCGGTCTCATCATTGTTCTGCTACATTGCACTGCTTTGTCTGCATCAGTGTCTTCTACACACTCCTTGCGCTTTCTGTTCTTTTTCCTTTTATGCTCTCTGCCCCATGTCCCTTCAATGCACCATTCTCCTTCTGTACATTTTTGTTGTTGTGCTCTGCCTCCTTCTTCACACCTCAATCACACCCAATATAAACAACCTTGATCTCTTCTTTGTTCTGCATTCTTATAGTCTCTATGCTCCTTGTGCATGCAATATGCACCATGTTCCCGCATGCTCTCCCCCTACCATTGTTCTCCACATCGGGCTATTTTCTCGCACTTCCTTCTGCCACCCCACTCTCCCTACAGCCTCTCATACTTCTCTCTATATTTCATCTCCTCCTCATGTCGAATACTCTACCTGATCATCATTGCAACTCCTCAGCTTCTCTGGCGGTTTAACCCATGCATCCAGCATCACTAGGTGTTATGCTGAGATTTCTCAACCTCTGGAAATTGAGACTCTTTGTCTTCTCTATCATAGTCGATCTAATCCTCTCTATTTCAATTACATGCTTCAACGCTCATCCATCTCTCAATCGCCTCTAAGAATAGTCTTAAATCACTAGAAGATGCCTCGAGCCTCTTCATCTTCTCTGGCGATCATTCTGAGGCCTCTTCAAGTCCTCTGGCAGAAACCATCAGTCATTTCTAGCAGTTACACTGGAAAGTGCAATAGTATCCCTCCGATCATATTCGAGTTCACCTGCACCATTGGATGGAGTTCGTAGGGTCTTGCGTTTAATTCACCGTTTCGTATTTCGGCATTTCAGGATTCTTGTGGTTAAGGTTTCTCTACGCTTCACGTACTGATCCCCGAAACTCTGAAATTGAGATTAGTTGCACTAGCTCCTTCCTCCATCTTCCACCGATGTGACCAATGGTTGTGACCACAAGCTAAGCCAAAACGTGTTTTTCATTTCGGCATTTCAGCAATCCTATTGTGTGGCATCTTGACTCTCCAAGTCGCGATCTTCGAAACTCCAAAAAAGGAGCTTGTCACTTCAAGATTTTCTTGATAGCTCTATAATGATGTGACCACCGGAATATGACCCCTCTCTAATCACACAAGTGCTTTGATCTCCAGATCAACGATCCTCGATCCATGGTGATCGGATGGCTATCCTCTGCCTCGTGACTTCAGCCTTCGGGACTTTGGGGGAGTGATGGAGTTAAAACTCCAGAAGAAAAAACTCCTGGAGTGAGGTCAGTATTGCATCACTCGATGACGTGTCTTGACCCGAGTGGCTGTTACGTGTCACTCAAAATTATGATTTCCAGTGGCCTGAAATGCCAAATCAACTTGGCACTTATCGTTGTTTCATCATGCCACGTGTCATAGTCTTCCACCTGTCCTTTCTGATGTGGTCTGCCACATTCACCTCCTGGATCTATCGGCCCAGATCACTTCGCAATTTCACATATCACGATTTCAGCATTCTTGATGTGAATGTTCTTCACTTCTAGGTCTCGGTCTGTGAAACTCTGAAATGGAGTCAGATCATCTTTTCAGCTTTTCACACTTCGCAACTTTAGGACTCCTATGATGAGGAGTCTCGACACTTGAATCCTCCATCTCCTGGTATCCGAAACTCCGAAATGGAGTCGGATCAACGGTCTAGATCAAAATTCGATTAGACGGCTAAAGTTATTTTGTGATTTTGTGTATCGCGAGTTCTAGAGATTAGCGAACCCCGTTCCTTTGACTTTCCAGTCAGCGAAAGGATGAACTTTTGCCATGTACCCTTCTTGGATCAACGGTCCAGTTTTGTCCTCGATGCAACGGTTGAGATTATATCATGGTTTAGCATATCGTGATTTCGCATTTCGCGACTTTGGGACTCCTGTAGTAAGAGTTCTTGACATCCCCAACTCCCGGTATCCGAAATCCCGGTATCTGAAACTGTCTCCTGCTTTTAGGATTTCGGCATTTCGCATTTTGCAATTTCGGGACTTCTGTGGTGAAGTGTTTTGACACTTCAACTCCCGGTATCCGAAACTCTAAAATGGAGTTGAATCAACATATTTCGGCATTTCGCATTTCGTCATTTCAACAATCTTGTCGTGAGTTGCTTCCTTGAATCCTCCAATGCCCAGTCTGATCTTTCCATGCAATTATCCATGCACTGTTGATCTTCCTTGTCTGCCTGTTTCCATCAAATAAACAAGCACACTCTTGCACTCTTCGTGCACCTCTACACTATCTCTTCTGAGCTTACGTTGTCCCTATTTTTCCATCGCTACATACTCTAATCTTACAATCAATGACAAGCACACCTACCTGTAAACATGCCAACAATCTCCCCCTTTGGCATTGATGGCAACCCTGAATGACTGTGCTACTTTGTTTGGACCTCCAACTGTAGCATCTAGTACGAACCACTCCTTTTCTCCCCCTTTGACATCAATGTCAAATAAAACATGCTCCCCTGAGCTGTTGGAGTATTTTTAGGAGGTATCAGATATTCAATCAATACAAAGCTCACCCTAATAGGATGGACTCTGTTAGGTGTGAGACGGGATGACACCCAGCTTTTGTCGAAGATATTCAAATGGTGTCTTGGCTAGGGGTTTAGTAAAGATGTCTACAATTTGTTCTATGGTTGGAATGTAATGGACCTGAACAACCTTATTGGTGAACTGCTCTCTCAGAAAATGGTATTTTATGGGAATATGCTTGGTCTTGGAGTGGAATACAGGATTCTTAGACACACTGATGGCACTAGTGTTATCAAAATGAATTTGGATCGGTGAAGCGTATTTTACCTCCAAGTCTGCAAGTGTCTGAATCATCCATAATACCTAAGTGCAACAGGTAGTAGCAGTAATGTACTATGCCTCTGTAGTTGATAAAGAAATGGAACCTTGCCTTTTACTAAGCCATGCTACTAATGAGTCACCCAGGAAGAATGCTCCTCCACTGGTGCTTTTTCTCTCATCAACACAGTTTTCCCAATTTGAATCTGAATAAGTAGTTAACTGAAAATTTTGATTTATGGGATACCACAGACCATAAGTTATTGTTTCTTTCAAATACCTGAATATCCTTTTGACGGCTTGCAAATGACTTTGTTTAGGTGCAGACTGATATCTTCCTACCTTTCCAACAACATGCATTATGTCTGGGCGAGATGTTGTGATGTACAGCAGGCTGCCTATCATTGACCTATATGAACTTTGATCAACATCAGGTGAGTCATCATCCTTGCTTAATTTGCATCTAGTAACCATAGGTGTACCCACAGGTTTAGAATCTTCCATTTGAAACCTTTTCAAAATTTCTCTTAGATATTTTTCTTGAGAAATGAACATCCCTTCAAACCTCTGAGTAATTTGCAGACCAAGAAAAAATGACAGTTCACCTATCATAGACATTTCAAACTCAGACTCCATGACAGAAGCAAACCATTTTACCAATGAATCCTTATTACATCCAAAGATGATGTCATCTACATAGACCAACATGATGAGAAAATCATTATCCTCTATTTTGATATATAGATTGTTGTCAACTATTCCTCTCTTGAACCCTTTGTCTTTGAGATACATATCCAGTCTGTGATACCAGGCTCGAGGAGCTTGTTTTAACCCATATAAAGATTTCTTCAGCTTGCATACTAAGTCAGGGTTATCAGACAGTTCGAAACCCTTTGGTTGTTCCATATAGAATTCTTCATTTAAATCTCCATTTAGAAAAGCTGACTTGACATCCATTTGATAGAATTTAAACCTTTTATGACAAGCATAGGCAAGAAATATTATGATAGATTCTAACCTTGATACGGACGCAAATGTTTCATCAAAATCCAATCCTTCTATTTGAGCATAGCCTTTACAAACCAATCTTTCTTTGTTCCTGACAACTTGTCCCTACTCATTCAACTTATTCTTAAAGATCCATTTGGAACCAATGATACTTTTACCTTATGATCTATGAACCGTCTCCCACGTATTGTTTTTCTCAATCTGATCAAGTTCATCATTCATTGCTTTAACCCAATGGTCATATTTGTTAGCTTCATTAAAGTTCTTGGGTTCCAGCATGGATATGAAAGCTATATGTGATTGCTCAATGTTTTTTATTATCTTTCTCCTGGTTTGTACACCTTTGTGTTTTTCACCAATTATCTGACTTGTAGGATGATTCTTTTGAGTGATTATGGAGGAGGAATTTGAAGTTGTCTGTTGATTTAAGTCTTTCTGAGTATCTGTGTCTTCATCTGATTAAGAGTCTTCATTTTCTGATTCTTGGACCTATTCATCTTCAGCTTTAGTTGTATCCTCTGTAGAAGACTCATTATTGTACACCTCTCTTGCTGGGATTCCTTCATCAACTTTTACGTCAATGCAATCAACCATTTTATGTAGTCTCTTATTATAGCATCTGTATCCTTTACTGTGTGTAGCATATCCTAAGAAGATATATTCATCAGCCCTGTCATCATATTTGCCAACGTTCTCATCATTATTATTTATGTAACATTTACTCCCAAAGACTTTGAAGTGTTTGATTGAAATAGGTCTCCCATACCACAGTTCATAAGGTGTCTTGTCACTTTGTGGTCTGAGGTGGGATTTGTTAAGAACATGGACGGTTGTGTGTATTGCTTCTACCCATTAGGTTTGACTAATGTTCTTCTCATTCATCATTGACCTGGCCATTTGTTGCACTGTTATGTTTTTCCTCTCAACTACTCCATTTTGTTGTGGAGTTCTTGGGAATGTATATTCTCTCTTGATCCCATGTTGATCATAGAATTCCTTGAAATCACATGGCATAAATTATCCTCCTCTGTCTAATCTTACTGCCTTTAACCTCTTGCCTATTTGATTCTTAGTTAAAGCCTTAAATATTTTAAACTTCTCAAATGATTTAGCTTTTTCCTTGAGAAAGGAAACTCAAGTAAGTCTGGAGTAATCATCAATAATCATCATGAAGTAGTTTTCTCTTCTTGTGCCTTCCTATCTTGATGGTCCACATAAATCCATATGAACTTAAATGGTTTTCTCTATTGAAGTAAAGCTCTTGGACTTAAATGGTGTCCTGGTTAGCTTTCCTACTTGGCAGGGTTTACACATTGAATCTTGGGGCTTTGATATTCCCAGAAGATCTTTTAATGACTCAAGGTTTTTGAGCTTGATTAAGTGGTCAAAGTTTAAATTTCCAAGTCTCCTATGCCATAACCAACTTTCATCATGTTTTCTTAGATGACACTCTTCTCTATTTTCTTTCAGCACATATATGTTATTTTCTATCCTTATGCCTTTGGCCACCACTTGTCCTGAGTTTACATACTTTATTTTGCAGTCCTTGGACATGAACACCACTTCACATCCTCTATCACACATTTGACTTACACTGAGAAGATTATGTTTCAGCCCATCTACAAGTAGAACATCTTGGGCTTTTCCTTTTCCATTACTTAAACTCACCATCCCTTTACCCTTTATTTTACCTGGAGCATCATTTCCAAAGGTTACGTTTCCTAATTTTCTTTCACTTTGAGATAGAAACTTACCTTTGTCTCTCGTCATATGTTTGGAGAATCCATTGTCTATATACCAAGGGTTCATTTTTATTTGAGCTGACAACACTAATCCACACTTGTCACTTTCTTTCTTCTTCCAAAACTTGACATTTTCAGCAGGGGAATTCAAATCTGGTTCATAGTTCTTTAATCAACAGTCAACATATTTATGTCCATAGTTATGACAGATGTAGCATTCAATATCATTGTTCAATAGGTCAAAATTATTGTTGCAGTGTTGTCTACTCATTGACTGTTGATTATTTCTTGACCTCCTTAGTTGCATGTCTCTAGACTTAATTTGGCAATTTGCAATCTGTGAAGGTTTGTTACTTGATTGTATCATTCTTTTTTGTGGTAAGTATTTATTCCTTTGAAATATTAATTGCTCATGTCTAAGTCTTGAGGAACAATTTACATATTTGTGACCAAAGTTAGAACAGTAGAAACAATAGCCATAGAAAAACTCTTTATACCTGGAAAATGGTTGTCTTCTTTGAGCAAATCGATTTCTTCCATGTTGATGACATCTTTCAGCAAGGAGTGCATTATTTATTTGTTCTATAGATTCAGTCCAAGCACCTTTTTCTTTACTCGTCCTTGGCAGCTGATTGTCTTCCTTTGTTTCTGCAGGTTTGTTGTTGTCATTGGTTGTAGATTTGACAAACTTGATGGGTTCTTTGTTTCTTGGCTTATCACTACTTGATCCCTCTTCATAACCCAAACTAGTTTTCAGCTTTGGATTCCT
>ML800092.1:12992-78050 GCA_009831015.1 Picea engelmannii
CTTTGTATTTGCCTAATCCCTTCTTCAGTCTCTTCACAAATTTTGCTTCAATTTCATCAGGCTCTGAATCCTCATTCTCGTCTTCCTTAAATGATGCTTCTCTGGAGGTGGGTTTATCTTTAACTATTCTCATTTCATATGCAATCAATTTTCCTAGAAGTTGATCAAACTCCAAGGTTTTTATATCATTAAGTTCTTCAATAGCAGAGACCTTCGGGTTGATCCTATCTGGTAGAGATCTCAAAATTTTTTGAAAGAAGGTTCCTCAATTTTCTCACCAAGTGATTTCATTGCATTTACCATTTCTTCTACTCTCGGAAAGTATTTTCCAACAGTTTCATCTTCCTTCATCTTCATTTGTTCAAATTGTATTCTATAGGTTTGAAGCTTGGCGTCCTTTACCTTCTCATTACCTTCATAATTGCTAATGAGTTTGTCCCACATTTCTTTGGCAGTTCCTAGGTGCATAAATTTTACGAATTCTGCTTCTACAAGCCCACTCAATATAGAATTCATAGCCTTAGCGTTGAAGCTAAATTCTAGTTTGTCATCCTTATTAGTTAGTACAACTAGCTTTACATAACCAATATCTACCACATCCCAGACATCTGCACCTAAAGCCATTATGTAGGTTCTCATTCTAACTTTCCAGAAGGCAAAGTTTGTTCCATTGAATAGAGGGGCCTTATTGGTTGAATTTCCTTCATGGATTGACATGTTTAAGCTCTAGGATCTACCATTAGATAAAAGGGGTCGGCTCTAATACCAATTGTTGAACAATTGAGAGGGGGGTGGGTGAATCAGTTGTTACTAGGCTTAAACAATTATGCTTATTTTAAACTCTTTACATATCATTTAATGACAGTCACAATAATGCAGGGAAGTAAGCAATAGAACATTCAGCATCAGTCATGCATATGAGATACACCGAGATAGATATCTCCTGAGGAAACCCATACAGGGTAAAAACCTCTTCTTCTTTATATGATAAGTAATCTTTACATTCTTTACATTATCATACGTATGAGCACCAACTCATAATGAGGCTACAACCTCTGTTTTGCAAGATGCTACTTGCTGAGAGCACCAACTCTTTGGATTCTCTAGCACCAACTAGAAGGAAGCATCAACTCCCTAGTTTCTCTAGCACCAACTAGAAGGAAGCACCAACTCCCCAGTTTCTCTAGCACCAACTAGAAGGAAGCTACAACTCCTCGGTTTCTCTAGCACCAACTAGAAGGAAGCTACAAATCCCTGTGTTCAAGCACCTACTTGAACCTCTGAGGACAACAGTCCTCCCTAGCACCTCCCTACCACCCTGAAATATGAATCTTTTCTATTATGACTTATTACAGCGATATAAATTTCTTCAATGGCTTACCGGTCTCATCATTGTTCTGCTACACTGCACTGCTCTGTCTGCATCAGTGTCTTTTTCACACTCCTTGCACTTTCTATTCTTTTGCCTTTTATGCTCTACGTGCCATGTCCCTTCAATGCACTATTCCCCTTCTGTACAATTCTGCTGCTGCGCTCTGCCTCCTTCTTCACACCTCAATCACACCCAATAGCAACAAACCTGATCTCTTCTTTGTTCTGCATTCTTATAGTCTCTGTGCTCCTTGTGCATGCAATATGCACCATGTTCCTGCATGCTCTCTCCCTACCATTGTTCTCCACATCGGGGTGTTTTCTCGCACTTCCCTCTGCCACTCCACTCTCCCTACAACCTCTCATACCTCTCTCTATATTGCATCTCCTCCTCATGTTGAGTACTCTACCTGATCATCATTGCAACTCTTCAGCTTCTCTGGCAGTTTAACCCATGCGTCCAACATCACTGGGTGTTTTGATGAGATTTCTCAGCCTCTGGCAATTGAGACTCTTCATCTTCTCTATCATAGTCGAGCTAATCCTCTATTTTGTAGTTATGGGCTTCAATGCTCATCCATCTCTCAATCACCTCTAAGAATAGTCTTAAATCACTAGAAGATGCCTCGAGCCTCTTAATCTTCTTTGGCGATAATTCGGAGGCCTCTTCATGTGCTCTGGTAGAAACCATCAGTTGTTTCTAGCAGTTACACTGGGGAGTGCAACAATATCCCTCCGATCATATTCAAGTTCACCTACATCATTGGATGGATTTTGTAGGGTCTTTCGTTTAATTCGTCGTTTCGTATTTCAGCATTTCTGCATTCTTGTGGTTAAGGTTTCTTTACGCTTCATGTACTGATCCCCAAAACTCTGAAATTGAGCTTGGTTGCACTAGCTCCTTCCTCCATCTTCTTTTGATGTGACCAATGGTTGTGACCACAGGCTAAGCCAAAATGTGTTTCGCATTTCGGCATTTCACCAATCCTGTTGTGGCATCTCGACTCTCCAAGTCGCGATCTCCGAAATATCAAAAAAGGAGCTTACCACTTCAAGATTTTCTCTATATCTCTTTGAAGATGTGACCACTGGAATATGACCCCTCTCCAATCACACAAGTGCTTTAATCTCCAGATCAATGGTCCTCGATCTGTGGTGATTGGCTGACTATCCTCTGCCCTAGGACTTCAGCCTTTGGGACTTTGGGGGAGTGATGGAGTTAAAACTCCCAAAGAAAAAACTCTTGGAGTGAGATCAGTCTTGTGTCACTCGATGACATGTCATGACCTGAGTGGCTATCATGTGTCACTCAGAATTGTGATTTTCAGTGGCTTGAAATGCCAAATCAACTTGACACTTGTCATTGTCTAATCGTGCCACGTGTCATAGTCATCCACCTATCCTTTCTAACGTGGTCTACCACATTCACCTCCTGGATCTGTTGGCCCAGATCACTTCGTGATTTCGCATATCACGATTTCGGCATTCTTGATGTGAATGTTCTTCACTTCCAAGTCTCGGTCTGCAAAAATCCAAAATGGATTTAGATCAGCTTTTCGCACTTCGCAACTTCGGGACTCCTGTGATGAGGAGTCTCAACACTTGACTCCTCCATATCCCAGTATTTGAAACTTCAAAATGGAGTCAAATCAATGGTCCAAATCAAACTTCAATCTGACTGTTAAGGTTATTTCACGTATCGTGAGTTCGAGAGGTTAAGGAACCCCGTTCCTTTGACTTTCCAGTAAGCGAAAGGATGATCTTTCACCACGTATCCTTCTTGGATCGATGGTCCAGTTTTGTCCTCGATCCAATGATTGAGATTATATCGTGGTTTAACATATTGTGATTTCGCATTTTGCAACTTCGGGACTCCTGTAGTAAGAGTTCTTAACATCCCCAACTCCCGGTATCCGAAATCCCGGTATTCGAAACTGTCTCCTGCTTTCATGATTTTGGCCTTTCGCATTTCATGATTCTAGGACTCCTATGGTGAAGTGTTTTGACACTTCAACTCTCGGTTTCTGAAACTGCGAAATGGAGTTAGATCAACGCATTACGGCGTTTCGCATTTTGTCGTTTCAGCATTCTTTTCATGAGTTGTTTCCTTGACTCCTCCAATTCCCAGTCTGATCTTTCCATGCAATTATCCTTGTGATGTTGATCTTCCTTGCCTGCTTGTTTTCCATCAAATAAACAAGCACACTCTTGCACTCTTCATGAACCTCTGCACTATCTCTTCTGAGATTACGTTGTCCCTGTTTTTCCATCGCTGCATACTTTGATCTTGCCATCAATGACAAGCACACCTTCCTATAAACATGCCAACAAGTAGTATAAGTTCCAAGGAATCACAACATGTTCCCCTAAGATCACCAGTTCCCACCAAATGGAAAATCTACTAAAAAAGGTCATTCTGGCAAGTATTTCCCAACTCCATTCCAGTCAATCCATTGAGACACCCTTTGTGCATCTCAACCTATAATATATACTCTCCCAACACAAAGTTGTTTTTAACACTCCCCATGGACTTCCCCCTTCCCAGGGTGTCCATGATCATTCCATTCCTTTACTAACAGGAATTCTTCCTCCCAATGTTCACCCTTAACATCATCCATTTTACTAGAAAAATGAAATTGAGAAAATTGTTCAATAATTTCTAGAAACACATGTTATTCGTCCAAGTACTAGACCTTATTCTTGTCCTATAGTCATGGTATAAAAAAGGAACTTGGTGCATGTATCTTTATTTTTTCACCCTCAACAAACTCAAAATCAAAGACAAATTCACCATTCCTATCATTGATGACCTTTTGGACGAATTGAGTGGTGCTCAATACTTTACCAAACTTGATCTTCGTTCTCGCTACCACCAGATATGTATGAAAGAGGAAGACCTTCCCAAGACTACATTTAGAACTCATGAGGGTCACTATGAATTCTTGGTCATGCGCCTTGGCCTATGTAATGCCCCCTCCACTTTTCAAAGTCTCACGAATCATGTCTTCTATATTTTCCTACATCATTTTGTCTTAGTTTTGTTTGATGATATTCTCATCTATAGTAAAACTTATAAATCACATCACGTCCATGTGGATCAAGTTCTACATCTACTATCTAAGCACACAATTTTTCTCAAACAATCTAAATGTGATTTTGGATCCTCTGAAGTTGAGTACCTAAGTCATATTGTCGAAAAGGATGGTGTATGTGTGGATCCTAGGAAACTTGAAGATATGAAGGATTGACCTCACCCTAAAAATCTTAAATTCTTGTGTGTTTTCCTAGGTTTAATGGGATATTATTACAAGTTTGTTCATAATTATGGAAGAATTGCAGCTCCTCTCACTACTCTCCTTTAAAAGAATGATTTTAGTTGGACTCTTGCAGCTTATCAATCATGGCATGCCTTTAAAGATACTATGTGCACGACTCTTTTCCTAGAACTAAAAAAATTCACCAAGACTTATGTCCTGGAATGTGATGCTTCAGGAAAGGAATTGGGGCAGTCCTCATGCAGGATAGAAGACCTTTGGCTTTCACTAGAAAAAACAAATTAGAACTACATTTGGGCCAATCAACCTATGAAAAGGAAATGATGGCTAATATACATGTTGTGGATCTCTTGCATCCTTATCTATTGGGGCATTTCTCCCAAATTAAAACTTATCATTGTAGCCTAAAGTATTTTCTAGAATAAATGATTTCATCCCCAGAGAAACAAAAATGGGTGACCAAGATTTTTGGATATGATTATGAGATCATTTACAAGAAATGAAAAGAAAATATGGTTTTTGATACTCTTTTAGGGAAATATGAAGAATAAGGGTCCTTTTGTTCCCTCTCTTTCAATGTAGCATGTTGGCTTCAAGTCATCCACCGGGAATGTTTGCAACACCCCAAACTTTCTAGCTGGATCCAACAATTACAACCAGATTCTCAAGATTCTCTAGGATACTCTTGGTACAATGAATAATTCACTATAAATGTCACCTATATTTAAGAAAATAGTTTAACCTTAAATCCATTGTTCTCTCTAAGCTTCATGCTTCACCCACAGCTAAGCATTCAAGCTTTACCAAAACCTATGAACGGATCAAACATTATTTTTTCTAGGAAGGTATGAAATAGGACATCCACACCTTTCAGATGAATGTGATACATGTCAAAAAAATAATGGTGAAACCGTCAAATATCTAGGAGAACTCCAACCACTATGGATTCCGCCTATTAATTGAATAGATATTTCCATGGACTTCATTGTTGGCTTACTTAAATCGGGCAATAAATCAATCATCATGGTTGTAGTATATCATATTCCCAAATATGATCCTTTATGTGATCTTCAACACCCATTCATCGCATCCACAATGGCTCAAATTTTTTTGGATAATATCTTCAAACTCCATGGCATGCCTCATTCTATTATCTCCGACCATGATCCAACTTTCACCAACAATTTTTGGCAAGAATTGTTTAGGCTCCAAGGAACTCAATTTCATCTTAGCACTACATATCAACCCTATGCTGATAGAAAAACTAAAGCTATCAATAATGTTTTGGAAACACATTTGTGGTGTTTTATGTCCAACCGACAAACTCAATGGGATCAATGGTTATCCCTAGCTTAATGGTGGTACAACACATCTTACCGTACTACCACTTGCATGACTCAATTTGAAGCGGTCTATGGGAAAAATCCACCATTGGTTCTCTCATACATGCCCAGTGTCTCCAAGGTTCAAGAGGTCAACAACACTCTTACAGTCTGCATGGCCATTATCTATACCATTAAAGAAAATTTGGTTGTGGATCATAATTGCATGAAGCAACAAGCAAATCAAGGTCATTTAGAACACCAATTTACTGAAGGGGACCAGGGGTTTCTTCATCTGCAACCTTATAAGAATACTTCACTCAAAGATGAACATTGTCTGAAACTGATCCCCAAGTTTTATGGTCCTTATACAATTTTCAAGCGAGTTGGGTTCGTGGCCTACCAGTTAACTCTTCCTAGTTACTCTAAGCTCCATCTTATTTTTCATGTCTGATGCTTAAAGAAAGTGATTGGAACTAAGTGTCAAAATCAAAATAGTCTCCCTAAGTTGGATGAAGAAGGATCTATTTGGTTATAGCCACACCCAGTCTTTGACCAATGTGAGCATCATATCCATCAACACACCATCAAGTAATTTTCAATTCAGTGGAAAGATACACCACTAGAAGATGCCACTTGGGAGCCATCTAGCATTTTGCAACAATTTCCCCATTTGGTTCCTTGAGGACAAGGCTATTTTTCAAAGGGGAGGGCATGTTAGGGACCTAACCTCCCTAACCCATCACATAAGTAGAATAATATTTTTTATGTGTAATAAAGGTTGACATTAGTAAATAAGGCCTATATAATAATGTGAACAAGTCTAATGTAAGAAGAATTAATATAATCTTCCACTTCTAGAAAGATCTTCCCTTAGAATGTTCTTTAGAAGATAAAATTAGTATAAATAGGAGTAGAAGGCATGGAAAAGTCTTGTCTTGAGAATTATTGTAATAGATATCTTCTTTGATAAAGGTTTCCCCCTTGGAGAGGCAAGTGAACTTGGATTTTTATCAATATAGGTATCATTGTTGGTGTTATTATTCTCTATGTTTTTCCATTCTGTTGGTATTTGTCAAAATATTTTTGTTTTTGATTTATATAATACATCTGGTACCTTACACCAGTGTTATTTTGGGTTGCAGTAATGAGACATTTTTTCCTGGAGAAGTTACTTATCTTCTTAATAATTAGACACGTTGTGTTCTACATAGGATTGTTGATCCACTTTTGACTACAATTTGGAAACAAGGATGGTTATATAGAGAGCACATAGGTGTTCCTATCCCTTGGTATCTATTTTGGGATAAATACACTTCTAAGCTCAAATGGGTTCACATTCATTTGAATTTAGAGGAAGATGAATTGGCCTAGGTGTTTGACAAGTCAGGGGGTTTTATTCTACCAAGATCGGGTACTCAACATCAAAGGAGAAAGTAGATCAAATTGAGGAGTGGTGGTACAAGAAAACATGGAATATAAATTTCTCTTCCAAATGTATTTTATTTATCTGGTTCTTTTTAAAATAAAGGGTCCTCACATGGCATAGAATTCAAAAAAGGGGTAAGCAGGGTCCTAGCCTCTATTATCTTTGTAAATCTAAGGAATAATCAAATCCTCACCTATTCCATAACCGTTCTTTTTTTTTCACAATTTGGGATGATATTGGTAGACGATTGGGTATTTCCTCCACAATGGAGAAAAAATAATTTGGAAGAATGCTTAATGAAATTTTTTACCAATCCTTAGTTGAAAAAATGGACGGTGTTTCCACCTCTTTTGGTTTGGGGAATTTGGATTTCTAGGAATAGTATCCTATTTGAAGAAAGAGGGAGGCAAACTATATAGATTTATCGGTATGTTTTTGGTATTTTGGTTAATTTCAAGGGTTTTGAGGTGCTTTCACAGCCTCAGACCCTTTCTCTATTGGAAATTGATCCACCATCCCCTTAGGGATTTTTCTATGGGTATTCCCAGGAGCAGGGGCATATGTGTGGAGGTGGATTCACTCTTTTCTTAAATGAATATCGTGTTGTTTTAGGGATGGACTGAATGGGAGATGGATCCAACAACTATAGTGACTTCAATTCTCTATATGGGTTGTTGAATAATTCCCTTGGTCATGGTGTGCAAAATTTTTCAGGTCTATGACAGTTCCAATTTGGTCATTGATTAGATGTTGGGTATTTTCTAGATTACAAATAATGCTCTTCATCATATAATTTGTATGCTAAAAAGAATGACAGGCTCTTTTTTGAGGATTTCCTCCAGACATATCTTTAGGGAGAAAAATGTTCAGGCATATTCTCTATCTAAGGAATCTCTAGCTATGGTTGATTTTTGTTTGGTGTTGGAAGGATTCATGTCTAGAAATGTGATTTGTAGAGATTTAGTATATTTTTTCTAGTTAGTATATGAGTAAGTTTTTTGGTTATATATACACAATGGAAACAAAAAAAAATCCCAAGAATAAATTCATGTTATTCTAGTTATTTTGTCCCAAAGGCTCATTACAACATGGCCAAAGGATACATAACCTAGTACAAGGCCCAAAGTTACCTCGAAGACTTTATATAACATGATTGGTGAGACTTGAACCCTAGTAGAGGATATATATATCATGTGTAAATACCTATCATCATATTAATTATAAAAGTTGCAACATGCTCCCAACCCTCTATCCTTGTGTGAGGAGAACATTTTGTGGAAAATTCATTTGGGCTCTATTAAGGCCCAAAAATGTCACTTTAGTTTTTTATGCTCCAACAAACTTTATAATGATATATATGTTTTCTTATTGAAAGAATTAATGATTGAGGGAAATGGAATGTTCACAAAGCTATCAGTATATCATTGAATTAATAAAATGTTAAGCCAAGGTCACTCTCTAAGAAAAATTGTTGAAGGAAAAAGATCCAGAAAAATCTTTGTATGTAAATCTCTTGAGAAAATATTATTTGCTCGATGCATTTTTATGTTGGTAAGTAAATGGACTTTGTTCAAGAAAAGGAAATCAAATGGTATATGTCATGTAGCAAGCACAATATATAACAACACAAAGAACACAAGAGATAAAAACATCGTGAGCATAGGCCATAATGAGGCAGTGATCAAGAGAATGATGTGTTTGATGAGCAAGAGAAAAGGTTCATTTGATTAGGTATTGGGACAGCAAGAAAAAAAGTTTTTGTGGATATATCATAAAATATTGTGCTCAAAATAAGTAAGGATTGAACCCTTCCTGTGATAGAAAGAACGATGAGTAGTGGGACAATCAGAAAATGAGAGATGCAATCTTTGAGTGTGGAAAGGCAAATCATCGAGAAAAAGGGTAAATAAAAAGATAAAATGTTTTTGTAAGTGAACAAGAAAATAAATATCATTTGGGACCTTTGCTTGACATTGACAAAACTAGGCTTCTCAATGTATGGACAAGCAATGTGTGATATGATACAATAAGCATTGAATCAATCATTGCAACATGCAAAGACATAACATGAGAATAAGTAGTGAGTAAGGAAGCATTGCTTGGGTATATTCTTGGAGCTACAAGGAAATATTGTGCATGGTGAATAAGAAATAAAGGTGGTTCATGAAGCATTAAGAAAGTAGGATATTTATGAAAATGACTATGGTGATAAAAGTTCTAATGAAATACTAAGCATTTAATAAGAAATGACACTTAACGTAAGAACACATAATTGTTTTCTTCGAAATTTCATTTCTTAGTTGATAAATCTCTAGGCCCAATGATCTAAAGAAGTATGAGGATCATAGAACACTAATTAGAGGATGTGCAAAGTGCCACCAAGAAAAATAGACACAATTATTATAATGTACTTATATAATAAAAAAATAGAGAATTATGAACAATATATGAAGAAACTCAATTCATGGGAAGTAAATGAAACATAAAAGAGTATTGAACCTACAAAATAAGCAACCCTATATTGATATTCCAAAAGGTGCAATGTTCAAGTTCCTCTTCGAGTGGGGAACCTAAAATTGAGAAAAGCTCCAATACAATGATCTTTCTTGATGTAACATTACTTAACTTTCTACCTCTATAAATAGTTTATAACTACCCAAACCCTAACTACTAGTGACCCCAACATAAATGACTAGGCCCACTAGTACATTGGGCCAATTTTAGGATACTTTATTGATGACTTTGCGTCGCAAACACAACAAGCTTCCAATGAACACATCAACTCATGTTCGTCATTATCATGGTGTCTCTCTATCGATGAACACGAGTTATTCGGTATTCAGATGCAACTTTCAACAAAATATTTAGTCGTATGTCCGATGAAATATTCGTCGATCGATCATCGGTCTTAAGATGACAACTTGAACCCATTTTTGTCATCTCGGGAATGTAGAAACTACGACGACTCTGGTTATATGGTAGCTTCGACAAATAGGTCATCAAAGATATGATAAAGTATCGTCTCATGATCACAAAAACTACCTCTAATCACCGATAAACACATGTTGAAAGCACGACAAATTGACGTCGGACTAGCGACTCAAATTTGTTGAAAGAACAATGATCATTCATCGATAAAGCAACAACCATTCATCGAAAAAGAAAGGATTGTTCATCGAAAGAGAAATGATCATTCATTGAAAGAGAAACAACCATTCCTTCAAATAAAAACGAAACTTCATCCAAAGAGAAATGACCATGTTGTCAACATGCCGACAAACAGGTTATCGGAAGTCCAATGGAGTCTGTATGTATGTGTGTGTGTGTGTGTGTTGTGACATGGAAGAGGAAACATCATTGGGAGTGGTGTATTAGTATTATAATATATCTCTCCATTAAATCCCTGTTATGATTTCAATACCCCAGGCATCTGTGAAACTCAAATATCTACGAGCTAGAGAATCCTAATGGTGTCTGTATAAAATTTAAAAAATATTTATGGAAAATATAGGCCATGGAGTGGTAGATTCAACATCATTGGGAGTGTTATAGTAGTATTATCACATCTTTGACCATTAAAGCCTTGTTTCCAACCATAACATGCATGAAACTCGGATATCTGTAAGCTCAAGAATGGAGAACATATCAGATCCAATTCTTTGGTTTGGGAGGCTTGGCTTAGTTTGCAGGTCTGAGTCAAGAGACTTTCCTTCTTCATATATAGCCCTTATGTGCAATCAACATATTTTGATCTCTAGGTGCACACAAGATATCTATGCAAAGGATATTGAAACTATGTATAGGAAGCTCTTGGACTTGGAAAGTAATAGATTTCTTACATGTGAATTTTATTATTTGTTGAATCTCTCTAAACTTGTTTTCACTACCTCGCCTTCTTTCTCTCACCCTTTTATTTTGTTTCCTTTTTTCTGGGTTTTTCATGTCTATTTTCTTCATATCTTTCTCTCTGTCAATATTCCCTTTCCCTCTCTCATATCCCTCTCATTTTATCCCTCCCAACCCCTCCCAATTCCCTATTACCCTAATCCCTCTCTCATCATTTCCTCAAGACATCGTCCTTGATCCATTTTTCCTTAAAACTTTAAACTTATCCTGGTTTATTTTGACCCATGTTCATAATCCCTCTCTCTTTTGCAGCCTTCTTGGATTCGTTCCGTGGATTCGTCAAACCTCAATATTACTCATATTGGGAAATCCTTTTTTTGTTGATACATTAGTAAACTTGATACATTGTGATTTCATCATAGAGATCAAGGATAATAGAATAGTGAGCTTGGATATTTCCATTACAATGGATCCTTTATGGGTTGAGGTCAAAGGATATTTGAAGCATTTTGAGGTAATCTTGGAAGGAATAAAGGCACAATACAGTGACAATGCAAGGATTATAAGCAATATGGAAAATATTGTGTCACTCCTCCTCAAAAGAACAGGATACTTTATTCATGAGAATTAGTAATCAAGAACAATGGAACAAACAATGCTAATGTTGATCTAGAAAATTGAGAAGCTTGAAAAGGAAGTACAATGTCTTCAGGAATGTGAAACTGAAAGACAAAGACTTTAGGAACTAGAATCAATACTGACAATGCTTCTACAAAGATTAAATATGGTGGAACAGGAACAAAACTATTTCAAAGATAGAGCAGGTGAAGCACAAAGAGGACATGGAGTAGAACCAATGGAAGTAGAAGGAAATACACCATTAACAGATGGAAGACAAGATTGGTAGCTAGAAATTGTATCTTAATGCAGTATTTTATATGCATATTTTTATTAGGAAAATATATAAAAATATATGGCAGTTTCACTACCCAGAATTATAAGTCTCTATTTGTTTTGTATATCAGTCAAAAAACAAAGTTGTGCTTTAGTTCTCTCAAGACATTTTTTGTAAATTTTGATAGTTTCTTTGCCTATGGTGCATCCTTTTAATTCAAAGTCCTTATTCAATTCTTGTAAAACAAAAAGATATACCATTCTGGAGGGGCAAACCACATCAAGAATGGATTCTTGGTAAATATATTGCTTAAACCCAGAGATTTATTGTGACCTCAATTTGTCTTAGATTTGCATATATCTTATTTATAATGCTAAATAACAAACATGATGCATTTTATGACTATTTTTTGGGCTTCTTAGTTCCAGTATAATTGGTGCACTGGTTGAGACCCCACAAAACAACAAGAATTCAAAACCATTCTAACTTACCTAAGATATTACTTATCCACGGAGGAAATTCAACAAGATCTCCAAGTTCAAACCATTTAAGTTCTAATTGCCCATTAAAATATGAAAGTACTATACTCAAAGGGATTTGCTCATTCTTCCCTTGTTAATAACCCTAGCTTCACTAGTGGTAGAATCAGGGAAATCACCCCTAGTGTTGCTACGATTAGTGAGTGTATATTTAATGTTATAAATGGAAAGTGGAAAAAAATAAAGAAAAGTTTTCCTTGCATTAAAAAATATATATATTCACACCAAAGTCTCCATGTTTTGATTTCCTTGTGATCAAATAAAATGTTACTCGCCTAATAGTAGCATGAAAAATTAAAAAATAACATAATAAATTATTGATAATGTAAATTAACTAAACCTGATTTGTTTGAGTTCTTCACAATTGAACGTCTATAGTGGCTTAAAGACCTGCAAACATATTACCTTGAGTTAAATTCTAAGAATATAGTTAGCCATTATTCTATATATACTCTGATGCAAAAGAAATTTCTAGTTTCCTCTATCTTTATAACACAAGTACACGATATAGTGAGTGTATTCTTTCCTTCAGCTACATGGTGTTGAGGTATGTAGATTTATCCTCGAATACTTTCTCCCCACTTCTCCCCACTGACTATTTTCTTTGCGGCAAGAAAATCAGCACTCATTACATCCATACCATGCTTTATAGTTTCTTATGCATCTCCATACCTATTTTATTTAGCATACTTCATACCCTTTCTCTTCAGCATGCCAAGGGTGTAAAATGGGTCCTCACTACACTAATCTAGTTATGTTTCCATATTTCCAGGGATCTTGTGCATTGGGATATGGCCAGGTCCTTCATTCATAACATGCACATCCTTCTCCCACGACGAGTGAGCTCACCTTAAGTAGCAAGTTCTGCAAACTGTGTAGCATCATTTGCATCACAAATAGAGCCCGGCCTCAAGCGATCTCCTATAAAAAAAGAAATATCATATTGATTATAGATGTCAAGTATGTCATGCCAATCCTCATATGAAAAAAAAAATTTATGATATTCCAAACTCCGCTTTTCATGGATAGAGCCTCCTCGAGACACAATTACATTCATTCACTTTGCAGTCATAGGGATGTACACGAAGTAGGCCCTATATGCACTGAAGCAAGCACCATGTACTCATAACGAATGGATTGATGAGTACTTGTTGAATTTGGGCTTCACCAAAAACTATTGTAGATCCTAAACTTTACTCTCTATTTGATAAATCGAATATGTTAGTGTTGGTCATATATGGGGATGTCTTGATCCTTACAAGTCACAATTAGAATCTAATAGCATGGTGCAAGGGGAATTTGGGCTCTTAGTTTTATAAGAAGGAAAATCACATAGTTACAATAATATTGAGGTAAAATCTGATTTGTTTATTTATTTTGGCATGATTCATTCATGGTTCTTACATTATTTTTTAGTTGTAGAGTGTTGACAGAGTGCTTGGGTTACCAAAAAACATCCCATTGTAGCATTTTCCTTGTCTAAAGAACATATAAGATAGGAATAGGTACAACTCATGAGAAAGTATGGTTTATGATGGATACTTGTTGACTTAGAAGTAAATAAATTCCAATAAATTGTATTTTATTCTGACAATCAAAGTGTAATAATGTTGGCAAAGAATCAAAATCACATGCCTAACTAATTATATTGAGGTTCATCATCACTACATACAACACTTGGTTGGAATTGGTCATATTGATTTGCAATATTGTGCAACATAGAGTAGTCTGTATATATCTTCACTTAATTGCTTAGTTTAGATAAGTTCATAAAAAATAGAGGCATTGTATCTCTAAAGAGAAAGAATTGGACAATTGTTATATCAAATTAAGAATCTCTGAAATAATTACCTAAACTAAAGTTAAAATCCATGGAAAATAAATAGATGAATATCTATCAATTTTCTCAAATAAGATAAGAATCATTCTCCATAAGAGCATGGAGGATTGGGAGCATTAATAATGGCCATATTTTGTTTTACTTTATAATAAGGTAATATTAGTTATAAATGTGGGTGACGGGTTATTCATAAAAGGTTAATGCCTAGTTTGCAAAAAAAGGGCATTAATAATTTTTTAGTTTTATGTAGGTAGTGTTGTTCATGAGATGATTCCCTGGCTAAGGAATTATGGCAAGGCATCCATAATGATTTACAATTATTTTGAATTTTTGTGTAGCTAAACAGAGAACTTATGTAGTGCCCTAGAATTTCTACAAAACTATCAATGAATATCTATCATATTATAAAAGGATTGTTTTCACTGTATGTTTAATTGATTTAAATTTATCAATATGATGGATAGTTGAAAAAGAAAAACAACAATGAAAAGATAAATAATGTATACGAAATGAATATATATTACTTATCTTTCAATGTTAGAAGCAAACATAACTATATCCTTGTGATGAATATGTTTTAATAAATTTTAAAAGAAAATTTCTCTTAAAATTTAAAGGCATAATAATAAAACATAGATCATAGAAACACTTACAGTGAATCAATTGTAATCTATGTTTAATGATTTCCTTTGTTGTTTCAATAGTGGTTGTCGTACTAAATGGTCATACATATCACATAGATATAAAGAAAGCAAATGATTATGAAAACTCAGAAGCACATAACTTAGATCATGAAAACAATAATATTTTAATCTCTGTAAATGAAACTTTTCATTAATAATTGTTTCTTCTCAGGCCTTGCAGCCAAAAAAAGTCCATTTACATTCCAATCAAGTGCATACTTATAATCATTTCACTTTTAACCAAAATTGGTTATGCAATCTATATAAGAGTCAACAATAATTACAAAAATAAAATATTTCTAGAACAGAATCCCTGATTTTGTTGAAAGTTGTTTGCTAAGTCATTCTAACTGAATGAATCTATCTCAATATTGCTTTGTTGGATATTTAAAAATCATCATTTTCTTATAATCAATATCCACTTCAGTATATCTTTCATATGTTGGGGTAATTACAAGTAAATTTTTGAGTTGCCATAAAAGGAAGATGTCTCCATCCAAAAGGTCAACAATTATTTGACCTTTTAACATTCCTGTAATTCCTCTGAATTCACTTGTATCCTCTATAGATTTTACCAAAAATTGTTGGTAATTTTGAAGATAGAATAAATTTCCGTTTTTATCCCAACATTTTGGTAAACCTTTTCCAACCATTTTCTTGTAAAGGCTAGAAAACCATTCAACATTTCTATGTAAAGGAATTAATGTGTTATGAGTTTGTTGCATTAGGTTTCTTTTTCTAAAATCCTTTTCAATCTCCATGACCATGTTGGTTCAATTTTTAATTCCTTTTTTACTCAATTCCTCATTTGATTTGGAATTACGTAACTTAATAATTTTGGTATTTGTCTCACGTCTATTTCCTAGCTCTTGGAAAGTAGCTCGAATGTCTTCATCCACCTTTGATATGAGATCTTTTCATCGATGGGACTTATTAAAGAATTGTATTAAATGAGAATAAATTGAAGTGCACCATAAAGAAGGAATAAATCAATAATGAAGAGACATAAGCATCAAATATGAACACAAAAAAAATTGATAATAGAGTTCGTCCCTGGTGGACTATGTCTTCGCATCCTTCTCTCAAATGGGTAGGCATTTTTATTAACTCAACAAAAGAATTTGGAAAAATACATAAGTATACCTCATTCTGGAGTTAAGTTGCAGAATCTTTGCTCAGATCAGAAAACAAAGAGCACCATTGAATTTGTGGTATTTAATTACCCAAAAATGATTGTCTCCATGCCTCGATATGAATCTATCACTTCCAGGCCCAAGAGAAATTCTGTCTTGATTTTCATGCCTACGCCTACAATTAATTCATGAGAATATGTCTCAAAAATCATGCCCTGTCTGAACGGACGCACCCCTGGTCTTCCCCTCGTGCACTGGAGAAAAAAAACATTTAAGTAATAATGGGGGAAGACTTTACCAAGTCACACCCCATCCCAAGTGCTTGGTAGACATTGCAAAGGTAGAGTTGATAGGGGAGATGTCGGGGTCGAACCAGCAGGCCTCCCATTTTTGGCATATGGTTACAACATAATATATATTTGGTTAGTGTTTTTGGCGGAGACTTTGGTGGATATGATTAAGTTTGGTGGAGCCTTTGGCAGATATTGTTAAGTTTGGTGGTGTGGTTACATCCGACCAGATTTGGTGAAATCCTCTCAAATTTGGAGGATTAGGGGTTGGCACCATCCAACACCGCCAATTTTTGGAAATCTGGATGTTGGGCATCCTTATGCATTTTCCTATTACCATGTGGTAGCCCATGACTAGGCCACATGGTTGGCAGATATGATTAAGTTTGGAGGATCCTTTTGCATATATGGTTAATTTTGGTAGTGTGGTTACATCCAACCAGATTTGGCAGAATCCTCTCAAATTTGGTAGATTGGGGGTTGGCACCATCCAACCCTGCCAATTTTTGGAAATCTGGATGTTGGGTGTCCTTATGCATTTTCTTGTTGCCACATGGCAGCCACTCATTGGGCCATGTCACCACTTATACACTATCAATGCCATGTCATCCCTAATCCATCAGCTTGCCACATCACCTGACAGGTGGTTGTATGGTCTTCCATGTGGCTATACAGATTGCCACATGGCAAATTTCCATTGGTCCACAGATTTGACTGAAAATTCCAAAAATGATTGACACAAGGAAGTCTCTGGTGCTGCCACGTCACCATGTTGACATCATGCTGACATCGGTATGACATGTGTCTCCCTCTATGTGTGCCACATACACTATAAGAACGTTGACATCATTCGTACTAATGTTGACGTCAACAGTACAGATGTTGACTCATCCCTACTAATTGGGCTAGGTTGAACAAAACTTTGACCATAAATATATTTTGATTTGTTTACGCCATTGGAAAGCTTGTGACACACTCTTCATGATGATGCAAATTTCACTGAGCTTTGAGGACTTTGAATTGTTTCCCTTTCTCTATTTGTTGAGGTTATTCTGAGCTTCATGAGTTGCTTCTACGAATTCTAAGTTATCCTTAGTCTCTTAAGGATCATTTTTGGATCACGCCTTCCCACTAAGAGTTTTTTGGACCACCAAAAGCCTTCATCAATCAACAGATAAGTGAGGGAAGAGTTCCCTCACCTTGTCCTTCTCAATCCACTTTGCCTTTCTTGGATGTGTGCCCTTTAATCCCACTCGAAGATAATCAACATCACCCTTGCATGAATTCCTCATCCTTCTATCCAAGATGATATATTCCTTCAACTCATCCAAGTACTCAGGAGCAAACTCATCAAATGAAGGTATTGAAACTTCCTCATATTGATCCATGATCATGGGAGGCTCAAAAGGTTTCAAGTTTTCCACATTTACAATTGAGTAGATCTACATATAAGGTGGACGATCTAGACGAAAATCATTGCTACCACTTTTCTCCAAAATAGTGAAGGGTCCATATCAAATGGGCTTGAGTTTCTTTCCTTCACCCTTCAATCTCTCCTTGTTGATGTGAAGCCATACCCGATATCCAACCTGGAACTGATGATCAAACCTATGTTTGTCATGCCATTCTCTATATTGTTCTTGAATTTTCTCCAACTGTTCCTGTAACTGCTTGGTGTACCTGTTGTATCCTCTTAATGAAATTGTAGGCTTTGTTTTCATTTATTTCTTCATTTGAATCAGCATCTCTCCCATACATCAATTCCAAAGGGACCTTAGTAAAATACCCAAAACATGTCTCAAAAGAAGAACACTAAGTGGAGGAATGTAAGGCTCAATTGTAAGCATGTTGTACATAGGGTATATGTTCATCCCATAACATGGGATGCTTGCTATAGTAGCCTCGAAGAAAAAGTACCATTGTTTGGTTAACAACCTTTGTCTGTCCATCGGTCTATGGATGGAAAGCAGTGTTCCTCTTTAACTTGGTGTCCATCATTCTCCACAAGCTTGTCCAAAAATCCCCAAGGAATTGAGTATCTCAATCCGAGATAATGGACGTTGGTAACCCTAAGTGAACCCAAACATATTGAAAGAAGATATTAGCAGACTTCTTAGCAGGGATCTACTTTTTACATGGCATTAAGATACACATATTGATTAACCTATCCACTACAACATACAAATAGTCATGACCCCTTTTTGACATTGGTAAACACCCTACAAAATCCATGGAGATACTTTCCCTGGATGGGATGGAATAGGAAGTGGTGAGTATAGCCCCAATTTTCTATTAGTGGGCTTACAAGTAGAACACATCACACACCCCTTTACATATTTAGTTACAATTACTTTCATCTGAGGCCAGTAACAAAACCTATGTAGATGAGCCATAGTTTTTCCTACCCCAAAATTCCCAAACACAAGAGAAGTGTTAGATTCCCATATTACATGGACTCGTTCACTCGTAGGAATACACAACTTTCCAAGATGGTAGAGTAGTTTTCCCTGCAGACAATAGTTCTCTACATGTGCACCATGGTTTAGCTTCTCATATACTTCACTAAAATATTCATCAACGACATATTGTTCCACATATATATCATGAGATAAAGAAGCATTCTTCAAAATAATAGAAGCAACAATAGGAGGTCTAGAAAGCATATCAACTACCTTATTACTTGTACCCTTTTTGTATTTGATTACCAAATGAAATTTTTGAAGAAAACCCATCCATTCGTAATATCGATATTGTTGCAGCTTGGTTTATGCTTGGATATACTATAAGGGTTGATGATCTGTATGCATGATTTTTTCCTTCTCTGACAAGTAGTGCTTCTATTTCTTTACACTTTGAACTAATGCATACAACTCTTTATCATACGTAGGATAGTTAACAACAACTTGGTTAAAATTTTTAGAGTGGTAACAAATAGTATTACGATATTGCATCAATACTGCACCCATGGCATACCCGCTGGTATCTGTCTTGATCTTGAAAGGATGTTGAAGACTCGGCATTGCTAATACTGGTGTGATATTGATCTCTTCCTTCAAAGTGTCGAAATCATTTTGTTGCTTTCCTCCCCACTGAAAAGTGTTCTTCACACTGGTTAAGGCATGAAAAGGAGCTACTATAAAAGAGAAGTTTGAAATGAATATCCTCCAGTACTAGACTGCTCCTAAGAAGCTTTGTATTTCGGTTACACTTTTGGGTTGAGGTCAATTTACAATTACATCAATTTTGGAAGGATCAATTTTCAATTGTCCTCCTCCTATAGTATGACCTAAGTATACAAGTGCAATCTTACCAAATTCACATTTGGACAATTTTACATGCAACTTTTCCCTTTGAAAAGTATCCAATACTTGCTTTGCATGCCTTACAATTTCATCCCAAGTCCCACTAAATATAAGAATGTTGTTTAATTATACAATCACAAAATCATCTAGAAATGGCTTGAATACATCATTTGTCACACGCATGAAAGTTTTTGGAGCATTACAAAGCCCAAATGGCATAACTAACTACTCAAAAAATCCTTGTTTGGGTTTAAAGGCAGTTTTCCATTCATATTATTTTGCAACCCTTATATGATGGTATCCACTGCACAAATCCAACTTAGTGAAATAAACAACATTCTTTAATTGATCAAGTAAATCATCTATACGATGAAGAGGGTATCGATTTTTCACCGTGATTTTATTTAAGGTTCGGTAATCAAAACACATTCTCCATGTTACATCCTTCTTTGGCACCATCATGATCAAAGAACCACAAGGAGGTGAATTGGGCTTGATGACCCCTTGATTCAATAAACCTTGTACCTATTTTTTGATCTATGTCATCTCTACAACTGACATCCTGTACATGCCCACATTAGGAAGAGGAGAATCTTGTTGGAGATGTATTTCATGTTGGATTTCCCTTTTAGGAGGTAATCCATCTAGTTCCTAGAAAATATCATCATACTTAGAAACAATATCAATTAATTCTTTCTTATGAGAAGGATCACATCCTTGAAAAGCGTTGGATGTTCTGACATCCTTTTCCCTTACGACCAAGAGTACATATCTCTTATTAGTGTTTATGAGTCTCTTTATTTGTCCTTCACTAACAAGTGTTGTGTTTACCCTCATGCTATGGACTCTAACGATATATTCCACTCCCCCTTTAGTAAGGTGATATTTGTTCTCATGACGAAAGAAGACTGATTTTATATCATAAAGATAAGGACTCCCCAGCACTATGCCACATATATCAAGTGATACAACATCCAAATCCACTTCATCAATCAACTTTGAAGCAATAGAAAATATGACCCTACACTTCTTGTTGACATTAAGATTTTCTTTATCAAATACCCAACCAAGAGGATAAGGCTTTGTATGTCGTTTAGTTTCAAGACCAATCTTTTTGACAAGTGCTTTAGATATCAAGTTTACTTGGGAACCCAGATCAAATAGTGTATCTATCTTAGTGTGCTTAGATACAACCCTTATGTAAAATAATTCATTCATGTTTCTTTCATCATCATGAGATTTGTTACAAGGGAAAAACTCTCTATGGCCAAGGGTAAACCACAACAAACAAGTATGACTGCAAAAATCAACTCAAATCCAACATATTATGTATAAACTAATGTGCAATATAAGAAAGAGGCCTACCTCGATCCAACGTTTGATGATGTTCCACCGTTGAGCACTTTGAACCAAATCCTTATGCTTGCAAGAAGTCCTCAACAAACAAGCAGAGCAAGTATACAGTGATAATATAAAAGGGGTTAGCACATCACATAGCATAATCCATTAATAAACATTACAAACATGCCCATGGATAATAATCATATATTTTCAAGATACCAATAGGACGGGAAAGGAGTATTTCTATTAATAATTGATCAGCAGAAGTGACAACATTACAGACTTTCATGTAGGCACAGTTCGAAACCAAGAAACCAAGTTCCTTCCAACTGGGTCTCCACCACTTCAATCCTCCACCAAAGGCAAGCTCATAGGAAAGAGGCAATGAGGTCCTCTCAGCAATAGGGAAAGAGCTTGGGGGCTAAACATGGTGTTCAGACTTAAGGGACAAAGGGATGCAGACTCAATATGAAATAATTTCTCCAGAGTAACTTTGCTCTCAAATTTTAATTCTTTCTCCTTTTTCCATAGCTCGAAATTATATTCTTATAGCCTTCAAAATGCAACTGAAGGGCTGAGTCAAAATGTTTCGAGTATATGGAAGGCCAAGGATCAGAGATCTTTTGTTGTGACATGGAAACCCAACTTCATTTTGTGTTTTCTGGCACAAATCTTGATGTACACATGCTATAGTGGAGCAGCCTGCGTATATGCTTGTTTCATAGCTGATTGGGCACATATATGTGGCAAAATTGTTAATTTTTAGTTGTGGATTCATCAAAAAGGGATGATAAGTCTACATAGGTAAATGGAAAAAGGCAATCTGTGAAAGATAACAATGGTGAGGAAAATATTTCTATAACATATTCCCCCTAATGTGTGAGATCATAGGAGTATCTGCGATGGCCGAAATACATTATAAATAACCCAGAAGTGGAGCGGTAGAGAACCAGCTAGACAAACTCAATTACTCATTACATTATGTACTGACTTTTCATATATGGATGCCAAGGATACAATGTAGATCCATGTGGAAAATATACCAAACAAGTGTTCATGGACATGAATAGGAAAATACAAATGCGGTTACATGCCAAAAGTTGTCATAGTCACAAACAAGGCCTAGTGAAACCAGTCTCAAAATCAATCTGAAGATATATGTATACCACGGAGTACAATCTGATCTCCCATGATCACTGAAGTCAAATAGGTATTGGTCCAATGAAGGGGAAGCAACAGCTCAGGAAAGTTGTGGCCACATAGTGATTTCTTCAAGTCTTCTACACTATCCACCAAGGGTGCAATTCTACATCATGTGAATAAATGAGTTGAGGTCGAACATGATGAAACATCATTTGATTACTAGTCATTGAGGTATACCGTTAACAAATGTGAGACAGCCTACCAATAATGAAAGTAGGTATCAAGGAATTGAGTACATTTCTACAAGGGTGAATAAAGGATTTGGTGTCGAATGCTTGAGAAATCCATTGATCAGGAGAAAATACGTATTCCCATCTGTCAATGGTGAGAGAACCTCCCACTAATGATTGCAAGCCTAAAGGTACTCATAAAAATCTAGGTCCCATATCCATAATAAGTGAGTTGAAGTCGATGGAAAGAGACTCGCTGAAAGGAGAGAATTGAGGTATCTCTCATCAGTTAGCACGAGGAACAAAGAAGGAGCTTCATGATTTGGTGGAGATCATACGAAGAACATGTTCATGAACCAACGACCCTGTGTGTCTTTCACGTATGCCAAATGCAAGCAGTACATGAAAAAGACCCTCTTAATAGCAGCCAATGATGAAAAATTGTTGGCAAAGGTGAGGAAACCACCAATAAGGCTAATGGAATCCAAGACACTGCACGAATCCCAAAGTGTGAATATATGTCTTGTCGTCAAACACAAGGGAAGCCACCCAGTCAACGACCAATTATGAAGTGTCAATTTTTGGGTTCAAGGTGACCTGCCAATGATGAAAGTAGGGCTAGGGTGCATGATAAGACCAAAGTATCATGTGATTCTAAGAAAAACTAAGGGTATGGCCGACATGCAAAGTCAATATTTATGAGGAGTGGCTGACACAGGTTGATAGACTTCCTTTGAACAAGAGCATGAGACATAGTGGACTCTAGCAGCATGGACTCAATAATGTGACTATTAGATGCAGGAGGCATCAATAATGTTCTCTATAGGGACTGGAAGAGTAACCAGTCAGTAGAGAAAAATCTATAGCGAGATCATCTTCCTAAGGCCATGCTAAACCAAAAATTATGATGACACAAGGACTCAATAACTTTGTGCTCCGTTCAAAGGCGACATGAATACTGCCAATTATAATATAGTACTCCCTTCCCACGTGTATTTTTTTGTTTTTTCATAACAAATGAATGCTATGATACAGAGGAGGGAACAAATGTCACAAGTAAGCAAAACTAGTTCCAGCAGTCGAACATACCTATGCTTAGTGCAAGGAAATGCATGCGGGAGATGGACACTCAGGGTGATGTTCCCTCCAGGGTATAAGGTGTCAAATTACGAAGGATATAAACAAGTCTCAACTTGGTTGAGGATGCAAAAACTGCTTAGGCAACGGTTTATAATGCAAAGCAAGAACCGACTAAAGGCTCAATACTGCAAGCGAGAGGATGAGATGCAATCACAACTTAACACCAAAAAATGTCCTTTTTTATATCTTTTAGTCTACTTGATGTGAAAAAGGGGTAAACTTGTGCCAAATAGACGTCTTTTCAAATCCAATCTACGAGTGTGAAAAAGACAAGTTCACTCGACAATCTTTTCAATTTTTTGTAGCGAGTTGGAAAAGAGCTTAACTAAGACTCATGACCTTTCAAATCCAATTTTAACAAGTGTGAAAGGGACAAATCACTTGGCAATATTTTTGGTTTTTTAGACAAGTCGGAAAAGAGCTTAATTAAGACTCGTTTTGAATATTCTAGGCGGCAAGCCAGGGGGGAGGCCAAGTCTCCCATGTGGACTCTCTGTGGGATGTCGGTATCTTATGAAGAAATGACACAAGCTTGGGAAAACCCAAAGATCTCCAAGTTGAGGAGGGAAAAGTGCTAACGGAGGTTATTGTCTCCATGTTATATCGGATAATGTATCTTCCTAGAAAAGACGTAGGTGGAGGCATTGGATACCCCACAAGACCATCCCAATCAAAGGGAACCTCATCAAGACTTGGATGGAGAGAACTCAAGAAGAATAAAACTCTCTCTTGTTTAGAAGGTGAAGTAATAGAAATTCTAAGGACATGGCATAGAAGGTATAGAACCAGAACCAGAAGAGTAGGATCGACCAAAAATTGCATTGGCGCAACCACTTCCTTAGACTTGTCACTCTCGAAGAGAAGAGTGGGGTCAATCTAATATTGCATCGATATGACCACTTCCTTAACCATTGGTTGAATAGGATGAGAGACAACAAGTTCAAGAGGTGCATCGCCCCAAAAACAGGAGTGTTGTTGGTCGAATATTGCATCGACACGACCATCGGCTGAACAATATGTCAGACAACAAGGTCAAGAGATGCATCACCCATGAACATAGGAGAGGTGTTGGTCGAATATTTCATCAACATGACCATAGGTTGAATGAGATGTGAGACAACAAGATCAAAGGATGCATCAACCCCTAAAGGAAAATAGGTGTCAGCCGAAGATTGCATCGGCATGATTGTTGTATCAACCAAAGAAGGAATGGAGTGTTGTGAAACCGTAGATTCCTCAAAACCTGAAGGGTCCTTAGGTGATCCCCATGCTTCTGGTATCCTAGCAGTAACAGGACACAAATGAGTAAGGTGACTTCCTTCGCAAGTCATGCAAAGGAATATAGGCTTATGTCTGAGACATCTAGGCTTCTCAATCATATGAATGCCCCCAGCATGACTTGCAGTGGTTGGTGACATGCTCCCAACATGACTTGCAGAGGCTAGTAGAAAACCTCCAACATGACTAGCAAAGGTTGGTGATGAATCCCCAACATGACTAGCAGTGGTTGGTGATGAATCCTCAACATGACTAGCAGAGGTTGGTGATGAATGTGTAGTGTGACTAGCAGTGACCAGACATGTGCCTCCAGCATGACTTGCAGCGGCTGGTTTCAGGTCTTCAACATGACTCACAGAGGTTGTTGACCAATATCCAACATGACTAGCAGAGGTTGGTGTCATAATGCCAATATGACACACAGTGACTGGACTTGTGCCCCCAGCATGACTTGTAGCGGCTGGTTGCAATTCTTCAACATGACTCGCAGAGGTTGTCGACCAATCTCCAACATGACTAGTAGAGGTTGGTGATATAATGTCAGTATGACACACAATGACTGGACTTGTGGCAGTGGTGAATTGCAGCATTTGAGACCAAGGTCCAAGGAACGATTGGTTCTGAGAAATTGCAAGCCAGGAAGGATCCTGGTTTACACCCTATCCCTATCCGGCAGGATAGTATCCTCCTCCATACTGATGCATAAAGGGTTGTAAGGGAATCGAAACTGAGGAAGTCGCTTGCAAAGAGAAAGAAACATGACAAGGGTTACTCATGTGAGGATATATGTTGCCCCTAGATGAAGGAACTTCGTGAAGGGGGTTTCCCATACTACAAAACTAACTTCCCCCAGATGAAACACCAGAGGACAGATGGAGGTCAGCCATGGGAAAAGTGTTCATAGCAATCGACATGGCATAAGAAGGGTAAGTGGATGGAGTGTAATAAGTAGAATGATTTCTTAATTGGGCACTTACTTCTCACATAGTGGATTCGTATAAATGAAGATTCCAACCTCCTATCGTAATAGGTGTTTGAAGGATATGACTCCCACCAAACAGAGAGGGATAAAAAGAAGGCATCATGCCCCCAGACCCAAAACTTGTATTCACATAAGGAGGCGAGACAGAGGATGGAAAGTGAGAATACATATCAGACATACCATGAGAAAAATGATTAGAGACCCAAGGCATTAACTAAGTACCATAGTTCTGCATACCATTATAAAAAGCAGATGGATTAGCCCCCATGAACGTCATGGGGGGAGTAGCAGTAAACGAGGGAGAAAAATGAACTCCACTATCCATGATAACAAAGACTCAACATGAAATCCTATGGTCAACTAATAATCAAAGAGCATACCAAAAATTCAAACGGCCAATATGCATGCAAATGGGCTAGAGTGGCTGAGTGGCCTCCCTCACTAAAGAAGGTATGCCTCGTCCAAGAGGGACCTGAGACTCCCTGCTAAATTTTGGAGGTAATAAAATCATTTATAGAGGCCCTCATGGGCTTAACAACCAGTCGGTCAAATCCCCCTAGAGAGGTAATCCTCCATAAAGGTTGTGTGTTGTCCGACCTCTATTTGACCCAGGATACAAGCAGAATAACCGTTGCAAGTAATTTATGAGATACCTAAGTCAAGCAACTAATCAACCAATGTATAACCGATGCACCGGTGAGCATTCGTAAGTCCGAATCATCGTATGGGTAGGGTAGCAAAGCCCGAAACCTTGAAAGCACCACCTCTCATAGAGGTATGGGTACTAGCAAGATCCCCAAATATGAATAAATCCATAGAAATATCTCTGACGCTAGGTGAGTATCCAAGGGTTATCCATTCAACTAACTTCACGTGACCTCATGATTAACTCCAGTGTGAGTGGAGCCTCCTGATATTACCAACTATACCATGGAATTCTCAACTCCATGTCTCAGATACATATGTTGATTTAATTGCCTTGGATAAGTTTACTCACAAAATACTATTCCAAGGCACTAAATCCTAGGCTAGTTTGTGCACCCTAAAAATAAAATCGTGACCAATCAATTTTAGTTTAAAGCATAAATTTTATTGGTTGTGGTTACTCAAAAAGGTATTGAAGTGAAACCCATGGTGTTGTGACTCTGTAAGAAAATAAATACAGATATAATGCAAAGTCTATGTTTAACTTTTTAATGAATGATATGCTAATAAGAACAATGTAGTCTTCAATTTCACCTTTGCAATTCAGAAGTAAAATGCAATCTCTCACTAAATGTTCTAAGCTAATGATAAATATTCCAAGACGAAAATGCCAACCAATGCAAAATGCCTATTTTTTTTTCTATTTTCAATATACTAAAAATAAAATGCACGGACTGATGAGCAACTTGATATATAAATTCTACTATGTATAAAAACAATAACTTGAGAAGAATACCAAGTAGCCATGCAAACAGTCCAGAGAAAAAGATCAAATAAAAAATGGAAAACAAAGAGAAAGACTCTGCCCAAAAATTCAACTCCAAACAGGTTTCCTGCCATCCCATATGATCTCAACAGACACTACATAGACCTAAGAAGGCTCAACAATATTCAAATCCCACCCAACAGTCACTAAACCAAGCAAACAAGCAAGGGGAAGTGGTATATACGACTTTTCAGGAAAACAGAGCGTATATACACTTCTTGTAGTGAGACAGCAGGCGTGTATACGCGACTGTCAAGGGAAAAAGGGCATATATGCTTCAAAACAAGTCTAGGCAAGGGAAAAAGGATGAAAAATCAGACCCAGAGTGAACAGGACATGTCAAGCAGTGATACAACAAGAAACACAAAGTAAAAATAGCAATGTAAGAAGAAAACGTACTTCAAACCTTATAAGGAAGATCTCTCCCCAGTGGAGTTTCTATTTCTATTACAAGGGAAAACCTCTCTATGTCCAAGGGTAAACCACAACAGACAGTTATGACTGGAGAAATCAACTCAATTCCAACATATGCTATATAAAATAATGTACAATATAAGAAAGAGGCCTACCTCAATCCAACGTTTGATGATGTTCCATCGTTGAGCACCTTGACCCAAAGCCTTATACCTGCAAGAAGCCCTCAACAAACAAGCAGAGAAAGTATACAGTGATAATATAAAAGGGGTTAGCACATCAGATAGCATAATCCATTAATAAACATTACAAACATGCCCATGGATAATAATCATATATTTGCAAGATACCAATAGGACGGGAAAGGAGTATTTCTATTAATAATTGATCAGTGGAGTGACAACATTACAGACTTTTGTGTTGGCACAGCTCGAAACCAAGTTCCTTCCAACTGGGTCTCCACCACTTCAATCCTCCACCAAAGGCAAGCTCATAGGAAAGAGGCAATGAGGTCCTCTCAGCAATAGGGAAAGAGCTTGGGGGTTGAACACTGTGTTCAGACTTGAGGGACAAAGGGATGCAAACTCAATATGAAGTAATTTCTCCAGAGTAACTTTTCTCTCAAATTTGAATGCTTTCTCCTTTTTCCGTAGCTCAAAATTGTGTTCTTATAGCCTTCAAAGTGCAAATGAAGGGCTGAGTCGAAACGTTTCTAGTATATGGAAGGCCAAGGTTTAGAGATCTCTTGTCATGACATGGAAACCCAAATTCATTTTTTTATTTTTTGGCACAAATCTTGATGTACGTGGGCTATAGTGGAGCAGCCTGCATATACGCTTGTTTCATAGCTGATAGGGAGCGTATATGTGGAAAAATTGTTAATTTTTAGCTCTGGGTTCATCAAAAAGGGATAATAAGTCTACATAGGGAAATGGAAAAAGGCCCTATGTGCAAGATAGCAATGGTGAGGCAAATCTTTCTATAACAAGATTCATTATTGGAATTTAAACTAGCATGAAGGGAATCTTTACCTTGTACTCCAACCGTTGTGATCTTTTCTTTGACTCCTGAATCAGAACCAAGATCTTGTTGCACTGTAGAAACGGTCTTTGTCTTCCCCTTTCCATTGAATTGTTTTGGTCTCTTCTCTAGATGTATTTTCCAACAGTGTTCATCATCATGACCATTCTTCTTGCAATGAGTTCAAGATGGATTTCCTTCTTCTCTCTTTACAGTGGCGGTCTTTTTGTCCTTCCTTTTAAACTTCTTAAATTGCTTATTTGGGAGATTGGAAGGTTTCTTTGTGGGATCTTCTTGAGCATGCTCTCCATTGTTCTCAAGGTGAGTGGCTTGCACACAAAATTCATCAAGATTGATGGGGTTAAACAATAGTAAAGTATGACGAATATAATTGCGAAGTGCGCCAATATACTTCATTAAAGTTTCATAAGAATCCAAAGGAATGTTTAATGCAAGATATTTCTTCCTAAATTCTTCCATGAAAATTTGTACAGTTTGACCTTTACTTTGTCTTAAAGTTTTTCATTCCATCATTTCTTTATGTAAATAACCTAATGGATAAAATTGCTTCCTTATCGTTGATTTAAATTTCGACCATGAGGAAAGAAGATTACCACACTTACTTTTGTCCTGAAGTTTACTCTCCCACCATACAAGAGTGGTGCTTTCCAATCGAAGAGAAGGCAATTGCACTTTAACTTCCTCTTCATCAATCTGTTGAACACGGCAATATACTTCAACCTGTCAGATCCAATTATCTAGATTTTCAAGATTAGCGTCCCCATTAAACATAGGTAAATCAAATTTTACATAAATCTTTAATAATGGTTTCTTAAAAGAAATTTTATGGCTAGAATTATGAGAACGATGAGAACGCTTAGAGGAAAAAGAGCTAGAACTTGATGGTGAAGATGGAGGCTTAGGAGGGTCTCCTCCAGCCCCTTGATTCATTGAAGCATTATCATCTGCTTGTTCTTCCTTTTCCTTCCCTTTCTTCTTCATCCTCTTCTCATAGTCTACATACATTCGCTTGACCATTTCTGACATGCGATAAAAAACCATATGGACGTTTTTCTCTTGTTCATCATGCTTGTCCTCTTCGGCCATTTTATTCCTTCAGGATGCACGACCAAATTTAGTATTGAAAGTATTAAGATTTCCTTCACCCTACTTATGCTTGGCCCTAGTAAGCATTCACACTGAACAATTCAAGTCAAAGATGACTGCTCTAATACCAACATGATCCGAGATCTTTTCATCAATGAGACTTATTAAAGAATTGTATCAAATGAGCATAAATTGAAGTGCATCATAAATAAGGAACAACTCAATAATTAGGAGACATAAGCATCAAATCTGAAAACAAAAAACTTGATAACAGAGTTTGTCCCTGGTGGACTACGTCTTCGGGTTCTGCTCTCAAATGGGTAGGCCTTTTTATTAAATCAACAATAGAATTTGGCAAAATACATAAGTATACCTCATTCTAGAGTTAAGTTGCATAATATTTGCTTAGATCAGAAAACAAATATCACCATTGAATTTGTGGCATCAAATTACCCAAAAAAGACAATCTCCACAACTCGATCTAAATCTAGCACTTCCAAGCCCAAGAGAAATTTTGTCTCGGTTATGAGCCTACACCTACAATTAATTCATGGGAATTAGTCTCAAAAATCTTGCCCTGTCCATACGGTCATGCCCCTAGTCCCCCACCATGCACTTGCAAAAATAAACATTCAAGTAATAATGGGGGCAGACTTTACCAAGTCACACCCCATCCCAAGTGTTTAGCGGACATTGCAAATGTGCAGTTGATAGGGGAGATCCCTGGGTCAAACTTGTGGGGCTCCCATTTTTGGCATATGGTTACACCGTAATATATATTTGGTTGGTGGTTTTGGCGAAGACTTTTGTAACGTCCCTGGCCACCCATGATCAGGACACGCTACACGAGGGAACACTTTCATTGTCTCACTGTGGAACATACTGTAACATACCCAGTCTTCAACTAAGCTATGCCACATAATTTTTCTCTTCAAATTGCATACAATTATAACATATATATACAACACTCTTGCAGAATCTTTACATATAAACGTAAAAAAACAATTACATTCTGTAAATATACGATTTCATATTGAAATAATAGTAAACATAGATATGCATCATATACAAGGAAATACCCATAAACATACAGACAGCTATAATCACATATATCATAAACCATAACATAATCACGTAAATAGCAATGCAGCATGTAAATTTATCATACAATTGGTACTTATCTTGGAAATATTGTCACCAACTGCATACAGACCATCCACGAACCTCCCAGCCTTAGACTACACTGTTCATCACTCCCAATAGTGAGTCACCCCCGAGATAGCACTAAAATACACCCGGGTAAAGGGATTCCTAACCAGGCTAAAGGCTCATAGACAACAGGAAAGACTTTGTCTCAGATTCTCACTCAATTAACAACCTACAGCCTCTCATTCCCCACATGCTTGTCCCACCCAAGGAAGTGTTCCCCTTCTCTGCTCAACAGTCCTTTGGTACCCCACTTCCCTTCCAAGGCTTCAGCAACAGGCCGAACAGGAAGTCTCAGAGCATTGTAGTTGCAGTTTTGCACCTTCAGGAAATCAATTCCCAACAAATCTCTTGCTCAAAGAATTGCTCACTCACCTGACAACCCGCCTCTTCAATTTCCCATGGGCCTGACAACCTTCTTCTTCAATCCTACTCCCAATCTAACCAGGTACACCAACCAGAAATGGTTATGGAAACAGGCTCAAATACAATGAAATGAATGTCTGAAGGATAACACACTTCGTGAGTGAAATGGTCATGGAATCATTGACTGGATGACTGAATGATGGAAGGAATCATGGGAGAGATGATTGTAAGAATGATGGTGAAGTTGTCAAAATGATCTAAGTCCCCACGATATGTATGCATGTCCCCAACTTGACACTTGTCATGTTCGAAGCTACTTTGGTCCACTTGTCCCCAACTTTAGAACTTAGGATAAAATAATTATCCATACTTTGTGTTTTAAGAAATATTAATATAATATTCCTTTTTGGCTTAAGATCTCTATCTTATCCCTTTCCCTTAACTTTTGGCCCTCCCTTTCCCTAACTAGTGGAGTTCAATCCCCCATCTCTTTTATCGTGGTCGGTCTGCACGCAACGATGTATTTTATATTAATCATGCGACATATACAAAATAGGCGCACTAGCCTTTAACATCTAAGCGCTCTTTATAATAACTGCCTCACCAGCCTATAACACATAACATATACACAAGGCTTGCTAACCTCCATACTGCGAGCACTTTAGTTACTATGCACGGTATCCGGGAATGTGCACACTACATAATTTTACTTCACAGTACATGCACGCACTATGCCATGAAAGGTGCATTACAAAATGATGTCAAAATAGCTCACCAGCTTAAGTACGCTTACATTACATTTACAATTAGGTTCGGTTGAGGGATATTACAATCCCCTCCCCTTATTTATGCACTGTCCTCAGTGCATCATATACCCATATACAACAAAATTTTCAAAAATCCTCAAAAAGATGTGGGTATTCTAGCTGCATTGAATCCTCATGCTCCCAAGTAGCGTCCTCGGGACCATACCAGGTCCATTGGACCTTTACAAGCCTTATGGCTTGATTTCAGAGATGCTTGATTTTCTAGTCCAAAATGTGCACCGGATGCACTTGAAAAGCACCTTCTTGCTCCACCTGAATCACATTCCAATCAATAACATGATTAGCATCAGGTATATATTTATTTAGCAATGATACATGGAATACATTATGAATAGACATAGATGTAGGAAATGCAATCATATAATCAACTCGACCAATCCTCTCTAGGATTTCAAATGGCTCACAAAATCTGGCTTCCAACTTGGCACAGCTTCCCAGCTTTAGGGAACTCCTATTATCTTTCACCTTCAGGATAACATGATCACCCACTTTGAACTCTCTATGGGTTTTTTTCTTATCGGCATAACTTTTCTGCCTATCTTGGGCAACTTTTAAATTCTTATTAATTTTTATCATTTGGTCCTCCATCTCCTTGAGAAACTCTGGCCTAACTACTGTCCTATCAGTTGGATTATCCTAGCTCACTGGAGTATTGCACTTTTTGCCGTAAAGTTCTTCAAATGGGTTCATCTTCAACAATGCCTGATACCCATTGTTGTAAGACAATTCTACCAAGTGCAGGTAGTCTTCCCATTTCGATGGTTTGTCCATCACATACATTCTCAGTATGTCTTCTATCACTTTGTTCACCCTCTCTGTCTGTCCATCAAACTCAAGATGATAAGCTATACTAAAGTTCATATTCATTCTGAATTATTTGAACAATCCTTTCTAGAAATTCGAGGTGAATTTTGGGTCTCTATCGCACACAATTGTTTTAGGAATTCTATGCAATCATGCCACTTCCTTCATGAAAACATCAACAACATCTGTTGCCTTGTGATTAGTTTTCAGTGGAATAAAATGGGCAGCTTTTGTAAGCTTGTCCACCACCACCATGATTGAATCATGCAGCTTGCTTGTTCTGGGCAATCCCATAATAAAATCCATTGACACCACTTCCCACTTCCATTCAGGAATGGAAAAAGGTTACAGCAACCTTGCTGAACAAAAATTATGTTCTTGTGAAGTAGTATTCCATCTATTCCCAAATTATAATTAACCCCCTTTTGTGGTATCTTACCCTGTTGTAGCTTTTCTACCAATTCTTTGTATTGCAGATCTTCATTTGTAGCCTCCAAAATATTTCTTTTAATATTAGTCTGATACATGCTAATGGTTGTAGCATGTAGTTCATGCCCCTCATGCTAAGTGCACCAGCCACTTTATTCTATTTCCCCTTGATATGCTTTATATCAAAGTCATATTCGCTTAGAAATTCTAACCATCTGCTTTGCCTAACATTTTTATTTGGCTGATCAAATAAATATTTCATACCATTGTGGTATGTTCTTATCTCAAACCTCCTCCCCATGAGGTAGTGTCTCCATTTCCTCAAGGCATGCACTATGGCTTCCAACTCCAAATCATAAGTGGCATAGTTTCTTTCATGCTCCTTCAACTTCCTTGATTCATAACATATAACAAACCTATTTTCACTAAGGACTCCACCAAGTCCTTCATTACATGCATCTGTGCATATAATGAAGTCTTCATTTGGGTCTACAATCCTTAATATTGGAGAACTTGTCAATTATTATTTCAAGTGTTGGAAACTCTTTTCGCAATCCAATGTCCATTGAAACTTCACCCCCTTTCTTTGCAAGGAAGTGATTGGGTGTGCAATATTTGAGAATCCTTCAATAAATATTTTGTAGTAGCCTACAAGACCCATGAATGATCTCACCTCTATCACATTATTCAGTGCTGACCATTCTCTAATGCCTTCTATCTTCTCAGGATCCACTGCTATCCCATCCTTTGAAATGATATGCCCCAAATAATGAATTTGTTTCTGATAAAATGAGCACTTCCTCAATTTGGCATACAACTGATGCTCCCTTAATACTTGCAAAACCATCCTCAAATGATGTTCATGCTCTTCCTCTAACTTAGAATATATAATAATTTCATCCAAAAAGACAATGACAAGCTTGTCTAGATATTCTCGGAAAACACCATTCATTAAGCACATGAAAAAAGCTGGTGCATTTGACAACCCAAATGACACCACTGTGAACTCATAATTACCATACCTTGTCCTGAAGGTGGTCTTGCTGATATCATCTTCTTTAATCCTTACCTGATGGTATCTTGATCTGAGATCTATCTTTGAAAATATTTTTGCCTCCTTCAATTGATCAAAGAGATCATCAATCCTTGGCAGAGAATACTTGTTCTTAACAGTCACTTTATTCAACTGTCTGAATTCAATGCACAATCTTAATGTTCCATCTTTCTTTTTCACAAACAAGACTAGGGCACCCCAAGGTGACACACTTGGCCATATATAACCCATATTCATAAGTTCTTCAAGTTGCATTTGCAACTCCTTCAATTCTGGTTTACTCATTCTGTAAGGACTCTTTGACACTTAAGTTGCTCCAGGCATTAGATTTATAGAGAAATCAATGTCTCTTTTTGGGGGTAGTCCTGGTACTTCCTTGAACACATCTTCAAATTCTTCTAGGACTGCATAATTTTCCAAATTTGGCACCTTATCTTTAGGTGTCTCTTCTATATGAGTTGTAAGTATTTGACACCCTTTTCTGTAACATTTCTTCAACTGCAATGCTGAAATTTCTCTAATGGTTACTGCCCTGGGAATTCCATGCACTTTCCTTAGTTTCCCTTCCTCATCCAAGCAAGTAAATGCTTTGTTGTGACAGTCTAAGAGAGTATTATGTTGGTCCAACCAATCCACCCCAATTAGACAGTCATAGGAACCTAAAGGAAAGATGTTCAAATATGCCTTGGTGTTCAATCCATTCATGTCCATGAGACATGACTTAACCATCTCATTAACTTTTCTTATGACTCCTATAGCCAGCTGCACCAACCAGGATTTCCCATGCTTGCTTCTTGGAAATTGCAAACTTTCCACCATCTTAGGGTCTATATAACTATGACTAGCTCTTGAATCAATTAAAATAGCAATGGTTTGGTTGTTGATCATACCTTCCACTTCAATCATGTGGGACTAATACTCTTCTTGCTTGTTGCCCAAGGCTGCATAGATCCTTGGCACATATCTTCACATTTCCTCCATTGTTTCAGCTTGTTGTACATTTTGAACAACCCTACCTTTTTCACCTCTGTGAGGACAATGTCTAAACCTATGATCTTATTTACAACCCCAACATTGAATAGGTGGTTTCCTTGGACTTTGACTCCCTATGTCAATCATTCTGGGTTCTTTAGGCATTTGTTGTCCCTATGGATTATTTCTGAAGAATGGTGGCTTAGCTCCCTTCTTCCTCTGATCCATATTGAATTTATTTTTGTCTTCCCAAGGCTTTTGGAAAGTTGGCCTTGCTTTCTGTTGATCATATAGGCATTTATCTTGCCTTGTGGTCTCTTCCAATGTCTTGGGATCATCATTCTATATTTTTTCACTGATGAATGATGGAAATCCACTCAAATACCTTTGAATTTTGATTGTCTCATCCTTGATGAAAGAGACATACTTCAGTAGTTCTAGAAACCTTCTCTCATATTCATCTATGGTCATGCTTCCAAGATTGAGTTCAAAGAACTCTTTCATTTTCTTGTCATAGTATCTCTTAGTCAAGTATTTCTTCTCAAAATACATCTTGAATTCCCTCCAAGTAACACTTTTCTCTTTAATGTGTTGCACCTGCACAATCTGATCCCACCACATGGAGGCCTTTCCCTTGAGTTGATAGATAGAAATTCTACCTTCTGCATGAGAAGAATAATTATGCAATTGAAAATACTTTCTCATGCCCAAAAACCATGTTTCTACATCTTCATCCTTCTTGTTCTCACCATCAAATGTAGGAGGTTTGATTTTGCTCATTTCTCCTCATAGCTCATCCACCTCAGACCTCTTATGACTTCCGACAGGGAATGTACTTGAGTTGTTGCCTGCTCTCTTATTGGAATGCCTTGGGGAGTGATGGTGGTGTCTGCTAACACTTCTTGTTTTTTTTTTCTCATTTGAAGGCTTGTGACTTCCAGATTTTCTTAAGCCACTCTCCTTAACCAATTTCTTTTCTATTATGTTCAAGCCCTCCAATAACTTCATGTTGAAGTCATCATGTTGCTCCTTGGATCTCACAATCCTTTCATTATTAGCTTTATGTCTTTGGACATCCTTCTGCAAATTTTTAATGGTCTCTGCCATATTCATGCTTTCATTCATTTCTTCTCCAAGTCCATTGGAGTTTCTTCCTTCAATGCCCAAATGGACACCCATCCCTCTGCTCTCATCTTGCTAACTATAATTCCCCTATGCCTCTTCCATTCCTATGGACTCTGCACTGATCTGATATGATCTAGTTGTTGTTAATTCTACAAAACATGCAGCCATCGAACTTATTAGGCTAACAATTCAACAATTCATGAAAAATATGAACCATTTTGGTTCAATATATACATCAGAATTATCTCTTCTGATTTCCTGGTGTTATCACCATGACAATTCTAGATAAGACCCAAGTCTTGAGAACATAAACGTGTGGCGCCTTCATAGATACATCTGGGCAAAAGGTGGTTTTCCAAAACCACTTTCGCCAAGACGTGATATCACGTGTTTCAATATGTCAAAACCACCACTCATGGAACGGGCAATGGCTAGCCAGATCACCCCATTTCACGTGTTTGGTACTTCACAGCCATGTGATGTCAGTTGAATGCCGCCATGTAACGAACTCAAAAGATAATCATTTTAAACGGATTATCCAAGCATGGAAACCCAACGTATTTGTACATAAGTCTTTATGTGATTCATAATAGGGATTATATGACTACCAATCCTCAAGTATGGAGGTATTATCTTATCCATAAATTGAGTAATCTCCAAATTGCTCGACTTTCTGCTCTCTGTAAAATCATTTCAGTATCCACAAACTGAGGTACATGGACAAAGATAAATCCAATGAGACTGGTTATTCGGGCAACATGCTAGACTTTCCTGCGAATAATGAGGAAAGGGTACTTGTTCACATTCTAGCGACTGAATTCCACATAGAGACGGCTATAGACTTGCAGTTGGAAGTCAAACTGAATCCTACTATGAGGGATTTATTCATCAATAGACCAGCTGCTAAGAAGAAAAGGAGCAAGAGACAGAAGAAGGAAACCATAGCTGAAACGGCCGAAAGTGTTGGAGAGAATCAACCGGTCTGGTTAGATTATTTAAAGGAGGAGATCGCTAAGCTAAAATGAGTCCTCAACTAAAATTAAGTATATTTTAGCGAATTTTGGACAGCTGGTAGCAGAGGTAAGGGGCCCCAGAGATGATAGGTTTGTTCTTAAACGGTCCCTTTACAATAGGATAATTGTTATCATTCATTTTTTGTAATTTTTGGATTAATACGATTATATAAATGTAGAAGCGGATTTTGGACTGTTTATTACAAGATTCTAACCAGTGGTGTTTTCAGTCTTGTTTTCTTTCATAGTATGCTTTTCTTGTAAGCTTATATTTCACTTCCATCTGTCTGAATCAGAGGAATATAAAATTCAAAATGCATTTCTGAGATGCTCTCGGCTTAGAAATTTATACTATATTTATTTCTTCTCAAACCAACTCTGAATTCATTTTAAATAATGCTCCGATGTGGTTTTGTGTTTCTTTTTCCTCTAATACCATGCAAATTTTCTATTAAACTCACACTCATCACCTTCCAAATGACTTTGCGCGCACAAAAATTCAACCTGTACACCCATATTTATCGTGCACAGCAACACCACAAGGTAAATCATGCTTCTGCGTACCTATATCCACTATGCATTTATTCTTCATCATGCCAATAAATTGCGCTCACTACTTTTGCATTGTGTGCCAATATCCATTACGGATAGTTTTGATATCACGCACTAATATTCCACATGCATTTCTCCCTATGCATTGCACCATGCCAAAGTTCAATATGCCCCACCGCGCACAATAATTTGCATGCACCATTGAATACACTTTCGTGAGACAACTTATACTCATACTATGTGTGCACCAACCAAACTCCTATGTGTTTTGCAATACTTGAGCACCCCACGTGCACATTACTATGTGTGTGCTCACCGCACAATGCTAAATTTAGCATGTGCATCCACACACAATATTCTTCCATGTGGCGCCACAATTTACCGTTCACACCTGCACACCAACATTTTCCGCACGGTGCCAAAATTTTCCATGGACACTCTGTGACTTGAAATTTGGTCACTTCGAAATTAATCTTCTGTGAATATTTGCTTCAACTGAACCTTTCCGGCCCATCCAGGCTCAGTGTTGGAACTGAAGCTATGATACCATATTGTAACATCCCCAGCCACCCATGACTGGGCCACGCTACATGAGGGAACACTTTCGTTCTCTCACTATGGAACATATTGTAACATACCAGTATTCAACTGAGCTATGCCACATAAATTTTCTCTTCAAAATGCATGCAATTATAACATATACATACAACACTCTTGCGGAATCTTTACATATAAACGTAAACAAACAATTACATTTTGTAAATATATGATTTCATACTGAAATAATAGTAAACACAGATATGCAACATATACAGGGAAATACCCATAAACATACAGACGATTATAATCACATATATGGTAAACTGTAATAATCACGTAAATAACAATGCGGCATGTAAATTTATCATACGATTGGTACTTATCTTGGAAATATTGTCACCAACTGCATACAGACCGTCCACGAACCTCCCAGCCTTAGACTACATTGTTCATCACTCTCAAGAGTGAGTCACCCCCGAGCTGGGACTAAACTCCACCCAGGTAAAGGGATTCCTAACTAGGCTAAAGGATCATAGACAATAGGAAAGACTCTGTCTTAGGTTCTCACTCAACTAACAACCTACAGCCTCTCATTCCCAACATGTCTATCCTACCCAAGGAAGTGTGCCTCTTTTATGCTCAATAGTCCTTCGGCTTCCCCACTTCCCTTCCAGGGATTAAGCAACATGCCAGACAGGAAGTCTCAAAGCACTGTAGCTACAGTTTAGCACCTTCAGGAAATCAATTCCCAGCAATTATCTCGCTTAGATAATTTCTCACGGGCTTGACAAATCGCCTCTTCAATTTCCCACAGGCCTGACAACCCACTTCTTCAATCCCTCTCCCAAGCTAACCAGGTACACCAACCAAAAATGGTTATGAAATAGGCTCAGATACAGTGAAATGAATGTTTGAAGGATAACAGACTATGTGAGTGAAATGGTCATGGAATCATTGACTGGATGACTGAATGATGGAAGGAATCATGGGAGAGATGATCATAAGAATGATGGTGAAGGTGTCAAAATGAGCTAAGTCCCCACGATATGTATGCATGTCCCCAACTTGACACTTTTCATGTTGGAGGCTACTTTGGTCCACTTGTCCCCAACTTTAGAAATTAGGATAAAATAATTATCCATACTTTATGTTTTAAGAAATATTAATATAATATTCTTTTTTCCCTTAATCTCTCTAGCTTAGCCCTTTGCCTTAACTTTTGGCCCTCCCTTTCCCTAACTGGTGGAGTTCAGTCCCCCATCTCTTTTATTGTGGTCAGTCTGTGTGCAGTGATGTATTTTATATTAATCATGAGACATATACAAAATAGGTGCACTGGCCTTTAACATCTAGGTGCTCTGGCCTAATTCCAAAACATAAGCATCCCAATTTATAATAACTAGCTCACCAGCCTATAACACATATCATATGCATAAGGCTCGTTGACCTCCATACTACGCGCACTTTAGTTACTGTGCGTGGTATCCCAGAATGTGCACACTACATCATTTTACTGTGCAATACATGAGCGCACTATGCCATGAAAGGTGCATTACAAAATGATGTCAAAACAACTCACCAACTTAAGTACACTTACATTACATTTACAATTGAGTTCGGCCAAGGCATATTACAACTTTGGCGGATACGGTTAATTTTTGTGGAGCCTTTGACAAATATGGTTAAGTTTGGTGGTGTGGTTACATCTATCCAGATTTGGCGGAATCCTTTCAAATTTTCCAGATTTGGGGTTGTCGCTAGATAACACCACCAATTTTTGGAAACCCAGATGTTGGGCGTCCTTATGCATTTTCCTGCTACCACCTGGCATCCCATGACTGAGCCATGTGGCAGCCACTCATTGGGCCACTTCACCACCTATGCAATATCATCACCACATCATCCCTTCTCTATTATCTTGCCACATCACCTGACAAGTGATTGTGAAATATACCACGTGGTTGTACGGACTTCCACATGGAACCTTTTCATTGGTCCACAGATTTGATCGAAAATTCCAAAAATGAATGACATGTGGCAGCCTCTAGTGCTTCCACATCACCATACTAATGTCAGTATGACACATGTCACCCTCTGTGTGTGCCACATACATTGTACGGACCCTGACATCATCTGTAATGATGTTGACGTCAACAGTACGGATGTTGACTCATCCTTGTTGACTGGGCTAGGTTGACCAAAAATTTGACTGTAAATACCTTTTGATCCATAACTTTGTTTGACAAGTCATTTACGCCATTGGAAATCTTACGACGCGCTCTTCACGATGATGCCAATTTCACTGAGTTTTGAGGAATTTGGATTTTTTCCCTTTCTATATATACTGAGGCCATTCTGAGCTTCCTAAGTTGCTTTTGTGAATTCTGAGTTATCCTTAGTCTCCTCTGGATCCTTTTTGGATCAACCTTCCTTGCCAAACCAAATTGTTTATCCATTATTATGGTATAATCCAAAATTTTGGTGATCTCCTCAACAATTGTTTCCTAAAGCAAACGTCAAGCTCCTATCAAATAAAATTTTCCTCCTAATTTAATTTTTAACCACTCAGAATCCTCTTGTATCTTATCCTCAGCTTGTTGATACCTATTGAGTTGTTTATCACTTTCTACAATTTGATCCTTGAGAAATTTTATTTCATAATTTTGTGTAGACACTTCCTTCTTGTATTTTTCCAATTCAATTTCTGTAAAACTTCGCTCAGCTAAAGCCTTAACTAGATCATCTGATGAATCTTTAGATGACGAACCTAATGATGATGAAGATCCATGTTTCAAAATATGAATTTGTTGTTCATATAATTTGATATGTTCATTCATGTGAACCATCTTATTTAAAACCTGATCTTTTTCCCATTGGATTGCTTGTAGCTCTAGAGTTTTCACATGATCAAGATAAGTCAAATGTAGTTTCTTCTTTAGTATAAGGATCTCATTATCTATTTCATTGGCTCCTTATCCTTAGAATTTTCTCTTATTCTTAAGAGTTTCTTCTGCAAATCATCAATCCTTAGTTGTTTTCTTCTAGTAAGTAAATTTTCCTGTCTCAGTTGTTCCTTCAATTGATTGTTTACCTTTTGTAATTTATTCATACCAAGATTCATTTGGATGACATATATATTCACCATTTATCTTGTTTGTCTAATCAAGTCCATCTTGTCAACTATATGAATTTGTTCAGTATCAACTGAAAAGTTTTGTTGGAGCAGGCAATTTTGGGGTTAAGCACACTAAACGAGGAGAAGTGATAAGGAATGGACCAAAGGAGTAGTGCATGCCAAAAAATAATGGAAAGAAGCACGATGGAAGGGAAAAGGAAGTAGCACACCGGAAAAGAAGGAATACCAACACAGAGTCAAAGAAAGAAAGAGTTGGATCGAAGACCAATCGCGCGGAAGACAGTTAGAAAGTGGACAAGTGGAGTCTACTTAGGATTAGGGTTTTTGAGTCATAATGTAATGGTTTTAACCCATTTTGTAGTATAAATAAAGGGTGTATGAGGCAACTAGAGAGATCTATATCTTTTCAATGAATGTTTGCATGAGAAGAGTACTTTGAGCATCCTTTTGAGTTTTGAGTCGAAGTTTGTATTTTGTTGAGAGCTGCGGAACTCAAATGGAGTTAATTGTGAGATGTAACTAAGGGTTAGGTCACAAGCTATAGAGTTTGGTGTGACACTGGTCTCTCTCACCATTCATAACTTATGATGTAATGCATGCAATGTAGGACCTTTTTATGGAGAATAAGAAATAAGCAGAAGATATTTGCAGGCATAGCTTAGGGGGTGAACCACGGTAAAAATGTTGTATTTATTTGTGTTGTGTTCATTTTATATTCTTTATAATGAATAAATGGTTACATGAATGAATTTGTTAGGGTTTATTTACAATGTAATTATGTAGAATATATGTTATTGAATGGATAAAGTAGTGGATATGATGAATGTTATGGGATAATGTATGTTAAAGTATGAGTAGAAGAAAGAGAGCATCCCCAAACTCTTCCTTGATTGCATACACTTGGGTCATGCAATCATACATAAGTCATCTTTGATGAGAATGTGTTCCTCCATGGTTTAACCAAGACTAAATAGGTTGTGCACTCTATGCACAGTGTTTCCTTCTAGTTTACCAGAGGGGTTGATGGTGAAAAGGGTTTTGTTGGAGAACTAAGGTATGTTCTATTTTATCAATTGGAACTCAAAAGAACATCATAGGAGGGGTTTTATGAAGAATATTCAATGGTAAAAATGGATGTTTAGACCATGGAATCCTATGAAGAAATATATTGAAAGATGGTTGGAGACAAAGAAGCTAGAGTTCACACAGAAAGATTACAGAAGTTCTCGGTATACATTGTGCCAATATTTACAGAGGTATGTGTTTGAATATTTGCATGAGGCATTTTTCTATTATTTTCTAGAGTTATTACAAGAGTGGATATTGAGGTTGAAGGATACTCATCCCATGAATCATATTAGACTAGTAGAGTGGATTGCTCAAAATATTGTGTAGTTGGAAAGGGTTAATAATAAATTCACGCGCGCAATAGATTTCTGGTTAGATAGTATTATTGCAGGGTTTATAACTGAGTTTGCAATAGATACAATGAAATTATATATTGTTGCAGAGAAATATTTATTAAAGGGACCAAGAGGAAGGTACATCAAGGCACTTTACACATCGATCAAGATCTTATTACATGATAAATGTGTGTTAACCATGGAATCAGACAGCTAGATCGCTCTACATGCATGGGGGAACTGGGGGAAGCACTAAGGAAGATATAAGATATAGAGAAGGCTCTGGAGAGTAGCCAAAAGAAGGAATCAATGGACCCCATCATGATGGATGAAAAACAGACCAGGGAAATAATGAGTAAAGTAGGTGTAACGCATAGCGAATGACCCTACCAGTATAAGATGAACAATAAGAAGAGGGTAGTAGCTAAGCAAGAGGGCTTGGATGGTGATGAGGAAGAGGTAGAGGATATTTGCACTATGATGTAGAATGAGGATATATTGTGTGCCACATATGAGAGGAAAACCATAGTTCTTGGGTCCAGCACATAAGAAGGCTCTCCATTTCAGATCCAAATTAGTGTGGAACCCACAACCCCATGTGCAACTAATACATCTGAAGAATAAAAACTAGTTAACCAACAAGTGATTAGTGGTAGAATAATTTTTTGAAGAGGTTCTAATTCAAGTGGAAATAATTCAGCAAGCAGCATTCAATTTTCTACACCACGCGGAGGTGGTAGCACAACAAACTTCACAATGGCAGGACAAGATCCCACTATTAGGTTACCTAATTTCCATGCAGAAGGGTCGTAGGACCTAGAGAATCATATTTTCATATGTGAAAATATTTGGGAAGACAATCAGATTACAGATGAAGATACCAAAGTTTCACAGTTAGAAATTACATTTAGAGACCACGCATTATACTGGTACATGGTTTTCACAGTAAATAACCCAACAATAGCACCTACAAATTTTAAAGAGGTGAAAAGGAAGTTGATCAATGAATTTCAAAATTCAATCTCAAAGGATCAGTTTACGAACGAGATGATAGAGATTAAGCATAATCCAGGAGAATCAGTCTGGGAGGTTGATCAAAAGATTAAAAGTCTCAAAGGTAAGTTGAATTTCCCTATTAATAATATGCATCATAAACATTTGTTTGTTAATTCTTTGTTGTCACACTTGAAGCATCCTTTGAGGCAATAGAAATTTCAGAACCAAGCTGAGGCTCTGCAAGCAACCCTACAGTTAGAGGAAAATCAGGATAAGTATACAAATCCATTTGTGGAAGAGTTGAGACAAGATTTGAATAACTTAACATTTCGATTGAATCATAATAAAGGTAAGGAAAAGAGAGAAGATGTCTAGTGTACAATGTGTAGGATAGAAGGTCAGCATAAGAATGAGTGTCCATTGTTTTCACAATATATAGGAGTGGGGATTCCAAACCCCTTATATTCAGGAGGACCATGGTGTGAGATATGTAAAGTACATGGACATGATCCCTATCATTGTCCCATGATGCAGAAGCATCAGACAGTGACAAAGAGTACATCTTGTAATTTTTGTAAATCAGTTGGACATGAAAAAAAGGACTATAGAACTCTGGAGATGATGAAAGAGAATATTTAAGATACATATAGGGTATATTCTGAGCACATAATAGGACAACCTGTGCAGCAACCACAATGTAGTAATGCACAGTAGTTTGCAACACAACCGCAGTACAATAACGCACAACAATTTCAAGGGAAACCTTAGTATAATGCACAACCTGAATAAAATAATACGCAACCACAGTATAATCAGGGATCCCAATATAATACACCACATGGACACAATTAGGGTAACAGAGGAGGCTATAGAGGAGTTGGCCATGGAGGAAGAGGATTTGGAGGAGGTCGAGGACCAGTAGTTTTTCATAACTGTCAGAAGCCTGCACACTATGAAAGAGATTGTACATTGCCACTTGGAACATGTATTTATTGTCACGCAACAGACCATGAAACAGAAGGCTTTCCAACACTATTGATAAATGTATAAGAAAAGAGAAACTATAATAATTAGAATGTGCAATTGATTATTGTGGAAAATATGGAAGATGATGGAAATAATATCAATATGTTTACTTGAGGTGGAGCTAACACAAGAGATGATGTGGCAAAGAAGAACTAGGACATACACCAATGGGTCAAAAAGAATGCAGAGTCTGAGAAGAAGTTTGATGCGTGCAAAGAATAGAAGACCTTCAAAGAAGCTAGACATGAGATTTTGAAGGAGAATATTGCATCTACCTCAAGAATGAAGCCAGTAGATGATGTACTAGTGTATGATATGCCTCCTCTATTTGATCAGACCCTAAAAGAGAATCCTTCAGAGCAAGTAAGTAACTTAAAAAACTTTTTAGAGTCTTGTGTGAAATTTCCGAACAATAAAAACTCTTTACAAATATTGGAAAATTTGTTAGAAAAGTTTAATTCTGGGGAAGAAGGGGTAAAGACAGTAAATCAAGTCTGGAGGAAGAGAAGAATAAGGAGATAATTCAAGTTGAATGCAAATATTGGGGATTCCAATATGGGGGATATCATACTAGACATAAGGTCTGAAGTCAATGTTCTACCAAAAAAGACATGGGAAGCTATGGGAGAACCTAAATTAGGGTATTCCCCTAATCAGCTGAAGTTAGTAAATCAGCACAGAGTGGTTCCACTGGGAAGATTGAAGGGGATACCAATAGATCCAGATGGTATATGCACCATGGAAAACTATGAATTCATTGACATAGTAGATAACACTACACCCTATCAAACACTGTTGGGACTAGATTGGGATTTTGATAACCGAGAAATCATCAATTTGAATACAAGGAAGATGATCTTTGAATCAGGAGAATACAAACTTATTGCACCTTAGGATCCCTCATAAGGAGGAAGGTATGTGGAACCTGTGATGGACAATATCCTTACAAAAGACATAAACCATCTTTACAAAACCCCCATGTGCGAAGAGGATTACATCAACCCAACTACAGATAGAATGTTGAGTTGGAGGAGTATCATTTCTTATGATTCAGACTCTGAAACAGGACTGGAGAACTAGAAATAGTGATTACATGATTTATCTACTAGAAGATGTTCCATAATAACGTGTGTGCTGAGATGGATTGCATCCGAGGTAAGAGAACCTCCCACTTTTTATGGTCAGAGTAATCTAGAAGAATTTTTAGCAAATTTTGAATTAGAAATTTTGGAGAATCAAAGGCTATTAGTTATAAACATGGCATTGAAAGAAACACCTTCCCATTGTTGGGGTGTGCATAAGGAGAATATTAAGAACTAGTTTTAGTTCAAGAGGTTACTGCGCATTAGATTTCGTGTAGAGTAGGAGAATATTTTTTTGGAGAAGTACGATGGAATTGGACAACCCAGAGAACACATAGATAGGTGTATGGCCCAATGGAAATTAGTACCACCATAATATTAGACACATCACTTTATTCATACCTTAGAATTCATTCCAAGGAATTGGTACACAGAACAGGAATAGGGCACAAAAACTACCAATTGGGAAGAAATGCAGTAAAAAAATTTGTTTACATTTTCCTTTGAGCATGAAAGTCCAGAGATAGATATAGCATTAAAGGTAGTAAGGGACAAGATTTTAGAAGAACCTGAATTAGATATTGTGACAGTTTATGAGAACCATAAGAGACAGATAGTTAGACAGTTTCTACCTTTCTTTCATGTCACAGAAGAAGAAGATCCAGCAAAGGATAACTCGCGCGATATCAATTTTTCATAAGCTAAAGGAGAAAGAGAAGTAGAGGGTCCAAAGTTAAAATCAAAATATTATGCAACCTCATTGAAGATCAAGAAGGTAAATATTAGAACTACAAAAAACCTAAATATTGCAAGCATTGGAGATTATTGGGACAATCCGGCAGTAGAAAGAATCACACAATTATTGCATGAATATAGTTACTTGTTTCCAGTGACATTTTTAGATATGAATGGGTTAGCAAGAGAACTTGAAGAGATGAAGATCCCTTTGAATCTAGATGCCAGACCTATAAGACATATACCTTACAGTTTGAATCCAATATATAAGGAGAAAGTTAAGGCAAAGATTGATGAGATGCTAGAAGTTGGTGTCATAGAACTTGTGGAAGAATTAGAATGGATCACTCCTATGGTGGTGTAGGAAAATAAGAAAGGGGGAAATCAAGATTTGTGTTGATTGTTGACTTGAGGAAGCTAAATGATGCTTTCCTACATGATCCTTTTCCCACCCCATTTACATATGAATTTTTAGAGAATATAGGGGGTCAATAAGCCTATTCATTCACGGATGGGTTTTCAGGATATCAACATATCATAATTGCACCAGAAGATAGAAATAAGACAACATTTTCTACAGAATGGGGATCATTTCAATACATAGTAATTCCATTTGGACTACAGAATGCACTTGCAATTTTTTCTAGAGTAGTAGTGGCAACCTTTAAGGATTCCATTCATAAGTTCTTAGAAGTTTACTTGGATGATTGGATAGTGTTTAGTTTATTGAAGGACCATGTTGCAGTATTAAGGATGATGTTGGACAGGTGTAGACAATGTCATATTTCATTAAATATTAAGAAGTGCATTTTCAACGCACCTTTTGGCATTTTTTAGGACATGTGGTGTGTAAACAGGGTCTAATGGTTGATATTGCTAAAATAGTTGCCATAGTCAACTTACCACCACCGAAGTTAGTGCGCCAATTGAAGAGTACATTTGGACATACAAGGTATTACATGAAGTTTATAAGGGTCTATGCACAGGTTACTGCACCAATGGATAAATTGCTAAAGAAGCACATCAAGTACCAATAGAATGATGAGTGCCAAAAGAGTTTGGATATTTTGAAGGAAAATATGGTCACTGCACCAATTCTGGTGTTTCCATATTGGTCAAAAGAATTTCATATGCATGTGGATGCATCTGCAATATCCCTAGGAGCATTCTTGACACATCTAGGAGAAGGCGATATAAATAACCCTATAGACTTTGCAGGCAAGAAGCTGTCAGAATCATAACAAAAATACAATACTATAGAAAGAGAAGGTCTAGCTATGGTTTATGCATTGCATAAATTCAAACATTACTTGTTAGGACAACACTTCAAGATGTTTACAGATCATGTTTTCCTTATATACTTAGTTGATAAGAAAGTGTTTAGGGTAAGAATATGCATATGGTTGTTGTTATTTCAGGAGTTTAACTTTGAAGTTGTGGTAAAGTCGGGAGTATTGAATGCAAGACCTAATCGCTTGTCAATAATTACTAATGGAGAAGAACCAAGCAACTTGGAAGATAAATTTCCTAATGCTCAATTATTTTCAGTACAGATTGTAGATGAACATTTTGTGGACATTATTGAGTTTTTGAGTACAGGAGCAGCCTCAAGAGAATTTAATACTATGTAGAAGAAGAACTTGGTAGTAAGAGATACATATTATCAACTGATTGTAGGTCATTTATACAAGCTTGGAGCAGATAACATTTTTAGAAGATGTGTGATGGAGCATGAAAGACCCATTATTTTGGAAAAGGCACATGAAGGAATTGCAGGAGGTAATTATGCAGGGAAACCTACTGTGCAGAAGATATTGTGCGTAGGATTATGGTGGCCAACAATTCATAAGGATGAAAAGGAATATTGTCAGAATTGTGATGTCTGCCAAATATTTGGAAAGCCATCTAGGAGGGATGATATTCCATTGAGACCTCAGGTTACTTTGAAAGTATTTGATGAATGGGAAGTAGACTTTGTAGGATCAATTAACCCACCATCAAGACGATTAGAAGCTATATATATTATTACAGTGATGGAATACTTAACCAGATGGGATGAGGCAATAGCGGTGAATGATTGCAGCACAAGGACAGTAGCGCACTATTTATTTGAACATGTAGTGACAAGATTTGGATGCCCAAGAGTTTTGATGGGTGATCAAGGGACTCACTTTATCAATAGTACAATATAAGAAATGCTTGAAGAAGTTAAGATACATCATCAAAAGAGCACTCCTTATCATCCTCAAGCTAATGGAATAGTAGAATCATTTAACAAGGTATTAGATAATTCCTTGACAAAGATTTGTAATGTGAACAAAGACAATTGGGACTTGAAGGTACCAACAATACTATGGGCTTACAGAAACAAATGAAAGAATCTAACAAGACAGACACCCTTCGTATTGGTATATGGACAAGAAGAAATAGTTCCCTTGGAGTATTTGATACCAAGTGTGCGCATTCCATATATCACAGAGATGACAGAAAGAGGCGCAGTGCAGAAAATATTAGCTCAACTTATGAAATTGGAAGAAGACAGAATCATATATGGTTTCCATCAGGAAGTACAGAAAGCAAAGGATAAAGCATGGCATGACAGACATATTAAGAAGAAGAAATTCAAAGTAGGAGATCTGGTTCTCCTCTATAACAATAAATATTTGCAGCACCCAGGGAAACTTAGAATGCATTGGCTAGGGCCATACTAGATCAAATCTGTCATAGATGGAAGTGTTGTATAGCTTCAAGAATTAGCAAGAAAGGAAATTTGTAACACCCCACTCTACTGAGAATACTACTATTGACTTATTCTTTGAGGACAATTTCTTTCAAGTGATCCAAGTATGCAACACTATGATTTCATTCATATTTTGGGTTAAATATGATGATGTTGAGGTGTTATAGTTGCTTGATCTTATTGATGTATATATATGAGTTGACATGTGCTTTGACAAGTCATCTTGAATGTGTTGGACACATGATCAATTACGGATGTCGGGGGCATCAAAGGTCTTCCTTGGACTCCAGATTGACTTAGGGAGTGGATTGTATTGTTTGAGTATTTCTTTATTATGCACCTACAATGTATGATGGATTATAGTATGATTTATATATATATGGATTTTGACACTGTTTTTGGCAGTGGATGCAGACTTGATGGTTCTTGCTAATCCAAATCACATAAGGAGTAAAGGGGCCTTACAAAGAAAACTAGATATTAAGGGAGAGGGGTGGCAGCGTCCCTATCACAACCTACTAGCACTCCCTTTCTGGCCAGAACTGTAGGTTAACAATTACCTAGTTGGGTGTTCTACGATGTCATGAGGGTAGACTGAGACAGTCACTCACATATATTTCTAAGGGATGCGCAATAAGGTGGGGTCCTTATTCCTTATAAGCCCATAGTCTATCACAAGTTCGAACGAATGGAGTTTTGACTCTAAGGGGTTAGAAAAAATTCCAAAAACAAGTCAACTTGAGTGGCATCCTTGGAGCATGAGTTGCATCTTGAAGGGTACGTCGCACAAATTGAAACCTGAGTCAATAAACATAAGTGCCTTAGAAAAAAATGGAATGGTTTGACCTTGAAGGATTAAAATAATTAATTAAACAATAGAGCATTAATTATTAAAGCCAACCATAAATTTTAATAAAGGGGCTAATTGAATTGTGACATGAGTAAATATGTAAAGGAAATCGATGGTTAGGAAATAATAATAAAGAACCTAAAGAATTGATAAAATACACAAGGGTGCACGAAATCGTTAAAAATAAATCCTTGTTTAAAAACAATTACAACTTGAGAGAATGGGTTGCGCATAGAATAGAATTTGAGTCAACCAACCCTAGCCTAAATAAGAAGACTCATAATCCAACCCTAACTAAAACCTAGTTAGAAGACACCCATTAATTAAGGGGATTGGGGAAACTAAGAGATAACTAAGAGAAAATTTAGGAACACATGGGGAAATCTGAGGAAAGGTGGATTTTAAAGAAAAAATAAAAGAGAAATAACGTGTGCAACCTAGGGAGAATGTGACACCTGGAGTGGATGAATAATCCTTGAACTGAATTTCTAAAAATTAACGAATTATGCATGAGGGACAGATGTTTGTGAGGGATAATTATATAAAGAAAGGGAGATAGAAGAGAATTGGATCAGGAACCTAGGAAGGTATTATTACGCTGTCAAATTTTTGATTGATTGTGTTTTTACTTGTGAGAGTTGGGACTCCAGGCTTGTAAAAAGAGTGGAATCTCTTCCTTGTGAGGCAATCCTGGAAGTTATTGTGTTCTGGTTTCTATGCTTGGAACCTTTGCGGCTCAGGGGGGTAAAGGGGAAGACGAGTAGCCCTAGCATTGGTTGGGAGGTACCAGTGAAGTCTTTGTGATTATCAAATGAAGAAAAGGAAGGAGTGCAAGAATTGAATAAATATTCATTACGCAATGCTCATTGGTTCTGGTATTTTTATGTTCTGAATCTTATTCATAATATTAGTGTAGTAGTATGTTAGACTGATATAGACTGAGAGGGACATTGTAGAATAACTGGAAATCATGAAGGCCAATGTCTATAATTATTGTCAACCATTTTAGTTCATAGTTTATATCTTATTTACTAATGATGCCAAACGGATATTAACTACAATGTTTATATTAAAAATTCATTGTAATTTCGTACATTTTTGTTCTCTAATTTGGGAAGGCTTGATCTTCATTGTGAAATCTGAATTTGTATTGTAAATGGTATATTCTCTAAATTTGTATTTTATCTATATTGAAGTAAAATGATCAGAGTTTAGTTGAGATCATTCAAAATTAAATAGTGCATTATTCATTGTTAACCAAGGAGTTCGTTTCAAATCTTTCATGAGTTTCCTGTTGAAATTCATTTTAAATCCAAACCATTTCTTATGATCAATTCTCTATTGAAATGAGAACTAGATCTGAAGTTGTGAATTCCTGATTAAGTTAACGATATTTCTTTCTTGTCAAAGGATAAATGCACGATGAATTTTTCATTAAATCCAAATTTATTATTATCTATGTTGAATAATGATTAATCTGAAGACTTTAGTAGCGAGGAACCCCTGAAATTTTGTTATGTAAACCTAAATGGGTGGGATCATGTGATGCTCGTGCAAGGATTTCCGAGCATTTTTATTTACTTGTATTCCATGGCATTAAACCATTTTTCCTAAAACCTAGTTATGCTTATGACCAGGATCTAGAACCTAGTGCTAACCCAAAGGGGAGCTATTTGGGGCTCCAGAACTCTGACGCTCCGGAGGTTTCTTGAACTCAACCCTTCTTTTTTCTCGGAGTGCTAATTGGTTGAATCTGGTCTTGAGTTGTGTTGACCAGTAGTTGTGGGTTAACCCTACCCCACCTTTGTTCTCAATTTTTGGTAATCTAATCTAATGGCTCACGCATTTTTCCCAACACGATTTTTCTACGGTGGAGATCCCCTTCGTAGTTAGAAACTCCGGTAGTTTCAACTTTTTGTAACCATCAACGCATTTCCTCTGGAGTGTCAAAATGTTGACCCTCTGAAGGACTCAAACTTGAAGATCTAACTATCCTGGTTGTTCTCCAGATCTATGGATCTCCTTTACTCCAGAAGTTCAAAACTTCAGGGTCTTCATAACCTTTAAACCTTACCTTTAACTTAGTTGAATATCTGAATCTTGTTCAAATCAGAGATGAACAGTCCCTATACCTTGCTCCGATCTATGGCTAGAAATGATTTTGGATATTTGACTCTTCAGAGAATCGTGATTACTTGGATTCAAATATCCTGGAGTGATATACTCTCAGAGTGGCATGGATGTTGATGTCATTGTTGATGTGGCACTAGCTGAGTGGTTGCCACATGTCACCTTGATTCATATATTTCATAACTAAAGTGCCAACTAGACCTTGACACTTTTCACTATCTAATTGTGTCGTGTTTCCCTGCTGACGTGATCTTACTGAAGTGGACTATGATGATGTGGGATCTCATTGTGTTGCCACATGTCTTACTTCATGACTCTAAGGCTTAGGCCTTTGGGTATTTGTTTACATGTTCTGGACTTCTTTTCTCTGGAGTGGTCACCACCAAAGTGGTCAGCAAAGGAGGTGCTTACACTTTCCTTCCACTCAAATTTCATCCAACGAATTTGATCGGTCCTAGATCAATGGTCCAAATTCATTTCGAGGTTCAGGACTCTGGGTTGTTCATTGTTTCCACTTCCCTTTTCTCCCATAGTGAGATTCCCCAAAGCTTAAACCTCGAGCATCTTGACTTTATCTAACCGTTTTCCTTTAACTCGAAAAGCTTAATAGATCCAATGGCTAGAAAACACTCATTGATATAAAGTGTAGATTACTTTGGAGTTTCGGGACTTAGAGATTCTTCCATCCTTGTGAACTAGCCCAAAGGGCCTTTGTCCTCCCTTCGTATGACCAAAAGATATGACCTTGGCCCATTTCCTTGAGTGATAATCGATGGGTTAATTCTACAGTTGTGATTTCATTGATCTTGAATATCGATGGCTTGGGAGGATTGTGGAGCCTCGACTAGCATGATGTTTAAACCCTCTCCTGATTTTTGCATTTGAAACTACTTGTTGGTAGTGTGATCGATGCCAACCATTGATCTAATTGTAGGTAATAATCGATGACCCCTGTGTATTTTGGAACTCAAACTATCGTGATAGTTAACTTGACCCTATGATCCTGCAATGTCTCCCCATCATTTATCTACCCCTGTTGAGATCCGACTACCAGGACTTAATCGGATGTTGATCTGATGGCCCTCCTCTGCAACTCCTAGATCTGATGGATACTGTAACTTTCTCCTATTTATATGGTCTTGACCCCTCCTTGAACCCTGCACCCTTGTTGCTCTTGAGATTTTCCTTGATTTGAACTCCAACGCTCTTAGCGCATCCTTCCTAAGCTTTAGATGTTAATTATTGAGTGTGTACTTATGCCTCCCTTGTGTATGGTCGCACTATCTCTCCTCAGCTTGTACTTCCAAGAGTTTTGAGCTCTTCTTGACTTGAGACGGTCTCTATGCACTTTGGGTGTTGTATATTATGAACCTTGGACCTTTAAGGATCCATCTACACACTCTTGGAATTCACTCTGGAGGTGTTGCATTGTGTTACTAGAAGAGAAGTTCCAGGATTCTTATAGAACTTAAACTCTTTCTTAGAATAGACTCTCTCTCCTAGTTACAAATTATTTCTTCACTGTATCTAAGTGATTAAAATCTATCATAAATGGTAGATTGTAGGTTAAAAGGATTTTGTTTTCTGTTTAACATTATTTTCTTGGTGTTTTTGGAATGTCTTCCTATCCTGAATGAGTAAGGTGATAAGGTATTGAAATAGTATGCAATGATGTTTGATGAAGTGATCAGGCTACCAAATTTTCTCGGTTTACAGAAGGGTAGTTAAGAATGTTATTTGCATATTAAAAATTTTGGAATGAAATGAGATTATGGGAATTAGACACTTCCTTGTTCCTCAGAATAGTCGTCGGTCTTGAGACCTTAAGTGGTCAAGATCAATCGAATGAATCCTAGACTTGAGTGTTGATTGTGTGTCTTGGAAGTCCTAACCTTATAGGATAGGTTGGGTGGGTAGTTGTATTTCATTTTCTATGAAGTGACAGACTCCTTCATGCTTTAAGTAGTATCTAAATCTAGTTTGCAAATGAATTGAGAGAAGCAGAATGTGTTTTACTGATATATGTTATTATCATGAATTTGACTGCAATTGACTGAAGTATGTTAATGTCATTTTTCACTTATTCTAATGATGTATTGTCATGTTCTCTTGTTCTAATGATGCTTATTAATGTTTCAAGAAAAAATCAGATTGTTTTCTCATTTATTTATATGACGTAACAAAGGGGTTGTTACATATGGTATCAAAGCGGGTTCAACCCTAGGACATTGGACCATTACGCCATCCACTATGTTAAACAAAATGGCTGAATTAAATCGCTAATAAAAATATGAAATTCTCTTGCAGGTAATCATGCTTAAAGGGCGCAGGGAAGGTAAACAACGTGGTGCTAGAGGAAGAGGTGTGACACCTCTGATAAAATCCATGCCCAAAAGGTTTAACCCTCGAGAAGAGGAGAAGATTGTCGTGGGAGATGTAGTAATTATGATCAGATCCTTCCAGAGGTTGTCAGAGGCGTTGATCAATTGCCTGGATAGAGATGACGACAGAGATTCTATACTGAATGAGGTTTCACAATGTGCCCTTGTTGGTAGTGATATCTTACACCAAGAACTCAAGAAGGTGAAATTTCTCAAGTTCTAGAGTGCCCTGGATGGCTTATTCATCGAGGCATGGTTGGAGAACATGGAAATGTGCTTCACACATCGTGATTACACCTATAACATGAAATTTTGCATGGCGGTCATTTAGCTAAAGGGGAGTGCTCTTTTATGGTGGAAGATGCTCCTACCTCAACTAAACATGGTCGTCGAAGAAGTTTCATGGGAACTGTTCAAGGAATGGTTCCGGGAAAGATATTTTTTTGAAGAATTCATTGAGCATCATCTTAATGATTTCAACTCCTTACGACAGGGAGGACATACAGTTCCAAAGTATGAGTCCATATTCATGGAGCTACTTAGGTATGCCCCACATATGAACATGGAGAAGTTGAAGGTAAACAAGTTCTTGTTTGGCCTTAACTCCAACATTCGTGTGAAGGTGTGGATATTAATGTCTCAGACTTTGCATGATGTGGTTCATAAGGCCCTCATAGCTAAGGAAGAGTTGAATGGAGGGGGTCAGGGAAAAAATCCCTCTAGACAGACTAGATAGACATCATTAGGAGTGCAACAGCATCCGAAAGCACTGAGACATACTATAGCTTCTTTGATTCCTGAAGGTAGGAGGTCTTCTTGGATATTCATCTCTTTTGTAACCATTCCTTCTTTCTGGTATCCTGGTCCACTTCTCATCAACTATCTGTGTAGCTCTTTCTTCAACCTTCTTGTTGGTATTTGCATCTTCTTTGTATGAAGTTTCACCCATGCATCCTAGATGTGTTAAGTCTTTTGGGAATTGAGAGTTTCTTAAGCTCTTCCTCAATGAGGCAAATTTTTGTTCAAGTTTCTCACAATCTTCTTCTTTCTTCATAATTTGGGCATTCCTTACTTCTCTTATTCTTCTTTCTTCTTCGACTAGAGTTTTCAAACAAATGTTTTCTTCTCTTAGTTTATCAAAGTCTTCTAATTGTTTCTTCAAGCTTACAACTGTCTTTTCACAACTACCCAATTCATTTCTTAGTTTTCTATGTGTTCCTTTGAGCTTGCTATTTTCAATCTCAAGATGCTTCAATTTTTTAAGATTCTCATCTTCTTGTTGAATAATTTATGCTTCATGATTTTCTTCTTATTCATTGGAATTTTCTTCTTCAGTGTCATCTCTTTCAATCCTTGGATGAGGACATTCAAATTCAACATGTTGATCCGGATTTATGTAGGAACACACATAAATGCAGAGATGCAGCAGAAATAAGACTTCATTTCAGTAATAACAAATGACTGAAATATGCTTACAGACAGAATGGAAATAAACTAGCTAGGGCGTTGGTAGCTTATCTCTGAGAAGGGATCTGGCTGCTACTCGCATCTGTGAGAAGATGATTACAATGAGGCTCTAGAGGCCTTTTTACAATAGACGAGAATGCCAAAAGTCATAGACATCCAAAAACCTAACCCTGGGAGATGAAGCGCCAAAAGTCATGTGGACCCCGTTTGGGTAAGTTAGTACATCAACTTCCCGGGGTCGTAACTTTTGCATATGATCTCTGTTTTAGGCGTGTGATAGCTCGTTGGAAAGGTATCGTCAAGGAGATTCATTTTGGGGGATAAATTATTCTTTCAACTATCATTGAGAAACTCGATCTCAAAAAACCTTCATTTAGGCCCTCAAAATGGCCCCGGAAGTTAAAACCTGCTAAAAATAATAAATTGCCAAAATTGCCAGAAAACTGTTTTGAGCCAGTCAAAAAAGGTGGGTGGCCACCGATATGCACCTGGATCAATCCTCCCTCCTTAGGAAGAAATGGTCCCCATTGTGTTGAGTTCCTCCATGAGATGAGGAAACTTCTGCTGAACTTGGTCCCTGGTGAGCCATTTGCCTTGGTGAAGGAGTTGGACTACTTTGACAACTCGATATAGCGGTATCCTTTGTTTTCGGGTGTGCTTGATCTGTGTATCCATGATCCGATTAGTTTTGTCTTGTTCCATGTAGTCTGGATTTAACTCTGTTGGTGTGAGTTGTTCTTCCATGTCAGATGTGTCTAGTAGAGGTGGAAAGTAGGGCCGAAGGCGGTCCACATTGAACACTGGGTGCAGACTAAGGAATGGTGGAATGTTGAGCTCAAAGGAATTTTCCCCTACAGCCTTGGTGAGGGTGTACGACCCATATCGAAGCAGACGAAGCTTGTGGTGGGGTCCAATGAGGCGCTCCTTTTGCAAATGCAGCTACACTTTCTCGCCCACTTGGAAGTTGTGTGGCACCCGATGTTGATCATGTCATTTCTTGTACTTAGCATTGGCTCTATCCAAGATGTCATGAACCTGTTGGCAGATGTGTTGAATGTGCTCAATGAAGTTGTTTGCCTTATCCGCCTCAGACTGGACATGAGTTGAATCTTCCTGAGTAGCCACAAATGGCATGGCTATGTCAATGGGACAGAGTGGCTGGAATCCCAAGCCCACTTGAAAGGGGATGTGGCTAGTTGAGCTATGGAGAGCCCAGTTGTATCTGTGTTGTACATAGGGGAGGCCTTCATCCCATGTGCATGGATTCTTTGAATTGTACATGCGCAGAAAGTGTATGATCATCTGGTTGACGACCTCTGTCTGGCCATCAGTTTGTGGATGGAAAGCTATGGACTTGGTGAGCTTGGTGTCCAACATCAACCAGAGGCTGGACCAAAATGTAATGAGGAACCTACTGTCCCAATATGAGATGATAGACTGTGGGATCCCAAAGCATACCCACACTCATTCAAAGAAGAGTTTAGCAGTGGCTTCTGCTGTGATATTATTCTTGCAGGCCATCATAATGGACATCTTCGAGAATCGGTCGACGACCACAAAAACACAGTCATTTCCATGCTTAGTAGAAGGAAGGCCCGACATGTAATCCATAGAGATGGATTCCCAAGGTTGACTGGGGGTAGGAAGCAGAGTATAGAGGCCTTGCTTCTTGATGGTCAGTTTGGCAATGGCGCAAGCAGTGTAGGACTTGATGTACTTCCCGACATCTTATCGAAGGTTCGGCCAATAGAAATACTTTTGCAGTACTGCCACGGTTTTCTCAACCCCGAAATGCCCAGTGACTCGATTGTAGTGCGCCTCCCAAATCATCTTGGCACGCTCGCTTGAAGGAACACAAAGGTGTCCCAAATGACAAAGCAGGGCATCCTGGAGGTGAAAATTGGGAACTTTCTTACCCTCCAAGAGTGTATTGTATGTGTGGCTGAATTCTGGATCACTTGTGTAGAGAAGTGGCCAATCGGAAGTCTCGTGCCCACAAGAGTTGAGCATAGTGGTTAGAACCACGATGGGTCGTCGACTGAGGCAGTCTGCAACATTATTGGTGCTGCCTTTTTTGTACTTAATGTTCAAATGAAACTGTTGCAGGTATGTGGACCACTTCTGATGGCGATCATTCTTCAACTTCCCTTGTGTCTGTATGAACTGCAGGGTTCGGTGGTCTGTGTGGATGACCATTTCCTTTCCCAAAATGTAATGCTTCCATTGCCGACAAGCCTACACAATGGAATACATTTCTTTGTCATAAGTGGGATACTTTCAGACTGTGTCGGAAAGTGTCTCACTGTGATATGCCACTAGATGCCCATGTTGAGTAAGGACTGCCCCAATAGCATAGTCAGAGGCATCTGTCTCGACCTCAAATGGTTGTTGCAAGTCTGGTAGTGTGAAAACTGGTGCAGAGCAGAGGCGATGTTTCAACTCCCCGAATGCCTTCTGTTGAGATTCAGACCAAAAGAATTTTTTTTTAGCTCCTCCCTTGGTGACTTGACTCAAGGTCCAAGTGATATGAGAGAATCCCAACACAAACCTATGGTAGAAATTGGCAAGACCTAAAAAGATACAGAGCTCTGTTAGGGTGGTTGGGATTGGCCAATCCCGAATGACTTAAATCTTTGCTGGATCCACATGCACCCCCCGCTCATCAATAATGTATCCCAGATACTGAACCTGGGTTATGCCAAAAGTGCATTTCTCCAAATTGGCACACAACTTGTGTTGCCGCAGTGTTTGGAGGACCTGTCGGATATGGTGGAGGTKCTCTTCCCAAGTCTGGCTGAAGATCAGAATGTCATCCAAGTACACCACTACAAATGAGTTGGTGAATGGCCGCAGGATGTCGTCCATTAGCCTCATGAAGGTTGCAGGGGAATTCGTCAACCCGAAAGGCATGACCAACCATTCGAAAAGGCCCTCCTTAGATTTGAATGTAGTCTTCCACACATCAGAAGGTTCGATTGGTACCTGGTGATACCCCGACTTCAATTCGATCTTGCTCTAATGTTTTTCCCCCTTGAGTTGGTCCAGAAGGTCATCAATCCATGGGATCGGGTACCTATTCCAAACAGTGATCTTGTTTAGTGCCCGATAGTCAATACAGAGTCTCCAAGTCCCATCCTTCTTCTGCACCAATACGATCGAGCTACCATAGGGCGATGAACTAGGCCGGATGTGACCTTTCTGCAACAGCTCATGAATCTGCCTCTTGATTTCATCATTCTCCAGGACAGAGCGTCGATAGATGGGTCCATTGGGCAGCGGTGCACCTGGGGTCAGATCGATGGGGTGCTTGACCTGGCAGTGTAGAGGCACCCCTGCGGAGGAGGAGAAGATTTTCTCGTACTCCTCCACGACCTTATCAATCTGTTGTTTTCATGCAGTAGGGCCTTGTTTGGAGGTCATGGCCATAGCCTTCCTCTTTCCCTGAGGGCGGATCATCAGGAAAACAAATTTCCTGGTTTGGGAAAAGAGCTTACTGCATTGTTTTGCAGTAACCAAAGAGATGGTGGTAGGCGGTGCTATCTCCAGTATCCTGTACATCTTATTGCCCAAAGTGATAATAACAGCATGAGGCCTAGACTCATACACAGCATGTCACTTCCACAAGTACGGTTGGCCTAATAATACATCAGAAACATCAAGAGGAGCTATGTCACATAATAACTCATCCGTGAAGGGCTTGATGTTGTAGGGAAGGCGACATTGTCGACTGACGCGGAGGTCCCATCCTTGGTGCAACCACCCGATGGTTTATGGTTGTGGGTGTGTTGTGGTTGGCAAGCCCAACCGCTTCATGACCTCTACCGAGATGAGGTTCTTCTGGCTCCCGCTGTCGACAATGAACTGCAACAGGGAACCCTTTACCCACATCTTGGAATGGAAGAGACACTCTTCCTCCTCTAGATCTTCTAGTTCCTCCTTCTAGATCTTCGTGGTGGCAACGGTGACGTTGGGCTCCGCATCGATAATCTGCTTCCCCCTGTCATTCCCCTAGTCAGGTTCTGATTCAGAGTCGGAGCATGCATCTGATTCAGAAGCCTTCAACTCAGCTACCAGTGACTGCTTGGCCCGACACTCACTTGTGTTGTGAGTGGAGCTCTTATGGAACTCACACCACTTCCCCATGTCCTTTTTTGCCTTCGGGGTGTTGTTCTTTGCTTGTGGCTTTGGCGGGTTTTCCTGGGCTACCCCGCCTTGGCTTGGTCCTTTGTTTTGCGGTTTGGGAGTACCTTTCTCGTGCTTCTAATTTGCAGACCCAAAGTCTTGCTTCTTCTGTTTGAACTTCTTCTCAATCTTGGCAGCATATCGGTATACCACACCAAGTGAGGAGATGTCGAGGAACTCCATTTCCTCCTGAATGTATCTATGCAGACAACTACGGTACTTTAACACCAAATGTTTCTCTGAATCTTTGATACCCAACTTTGTACGTAGGGTATGAAACAGATTCATCATCTCATGCACATCTTGGTCCCTTTGCTGTCGCAACGTAGTCCATTGTATGTATTTGTCCTCATAGCTCCCCACAGGATAATATTGTTCCTTGATGGCGTCTCGGAAAGAATTCCAAGTGGGTGTGGCCGAGAACAAAGAGGGTTCTCCCTCACCCTCTTTCCCCGAGTAGGTTTCCCACCAGTCCTTGACATGGGGGGCGGATTTTAAGAGTGCGAAAATAATCTTTTCTCGATCGGAAAAGTCATGAACCGATAAATATCCTTCTAGAATATTCAACCATCTATCTACGGCATCTGCATCTATTTGGCCATCAAATATGGGAATGTCAAAGTTTACTTGTACCTTAAAAGGAGTGGCACCTCCGAAGTGGCTTTTGAATGTCGATGCACCACCAGTCAGAATCCGTTGAAGAATCTAGGCAAAGTTGTCCATCATCGCATTCCTTTGTTTCTTGAGGGCCTCCTTGAGCAACATTTTGATAGGATATCCTACTCCCTCTTCTTTCTTTTCTTCCCCCATGGGCGGTCGTCAGGGTTTGCGAGGCTGATCTTGCAAAGGATCAACCAGATCGAGCCCCAACTCCTTATACCTCGATCTCGTTGGGGACATGCAAAGAAGGATCGAGAATGAGCAGACCGCTCTGATACCACTGATCCAGATTTATGTAGGAACACAACGAAATATAGAAATACACATAAATGCAGAGATGCAGCGGAAATAAGACTTCATTTCATTAATAACAAATGACTGAAATATGCTTACAGACAAAATGGAAATAAACTAGCTAGGGCATCGGTAGCTTATCTCTAAGAAGAGATGTGGCTGTTACTCGCTGTAACACACCCACTACCTAAATCAAATTTTTCCAGTCCTCTATCGTACTCAAACCCTTAAATAACCCTGGAGACCCAACACAACTAGCTCTTCTATCTTCTTCTTCGTTCTCTTGCGATCTAGGGTCGAGGTCATGGTCCAATTTGAACGTAGTGCCTATTTGAATTCTGCGCCTCGGCGCTGCAGTAATGTCCAAACCTTAGATTTTGCAACCACTGAAGCCCGCCAGGGCTAACGTACATCCCATAGGGATGGAATTTCCACGGGGTCAGCGAATGGCCAAGAGGAATAAACCTCAACGGAGTAGAGAACCACCAATGGGAGCAAGCCCCGTCGCGCTCCTTACACATTAGCCCTCCAAGCCAAGCCTGTGGTCCACTGCCTCTGTGACCGTGGCCTTACCTCCTTTCAAGGCTACTCCTATCAGAGTTTCGGGGTGTCCAATGTTGTAATTCACGAGTCCTCAGAACTCACGATTCTCCGATCCCCGATATGCCCCTAGCGTATTGGCTCTCCAGGCTAAGCTTTGGTCAAATGTGACCACAACCTTCACAGGACCACAGCCTTAATCCTGTCGGGTTTCGTGCCTTTCAGTGTCACGATGCGCAAGTCCCCTGGACTCTCGATCCTTCGACTCCTGACATGCCTTTACACTGGCTAGCCCTCTTGGCTATACTATGGTCCATGTGACCTCTTACCATATGACTGCAGCTGTATAACTTCCCATCGGGATTTCAGGGTTTTCACTTTCGAATGCAACTTACCTCATGGAACCCCGACTCCCGATATGCCGATACGGAAATGCGCACGACACCTGTCCTCCACTGTGACCCACACTCCTGTGACAAATCGGTAAATCACGTATCGGGATATTGCGATTCCTGCTGCACTAGTTCACAGAACTCTCTAAGTCCCAAACCCCGATATGGTAACACCTGTCCTCCACTATCTCCCACTGTGGCCCACACGGCTCTCCCGTCGAGATATCGCGGATTGCGATTCCAATGTGTGGGAGTTTCTTACCTCTGGAAACTCCGATGCCCCGAACTCTGACTCTTCGAGATCTGTTGACACGTGTTCCACCCAATGGACGGTTCTGATCTTGTCGGTAAACCATGGATCGTGATTCTGTATGACAAGATTTCTTTGTGCTTGGAAACTTCGATTCTCCGATCCCCGACTTTTGGGATCTCCTGACACGTATCCTCCACGATAGACGGTCCTGCACCTATCGGGATATCGCAGATCGCGATTCCTGATGTCGTGATTTCTGCACTCTCATAATTTCCAATGACTTCAATATCCCGATGACTTTCTAGAAACTCTCCTCTGTTCACTAGGGTTTAACCCCGATGTAACTCCTACCCGATCTAACGGTTAACGGGAGTTTGGCTGCTGATCCAACGGTTCACCAGCCTTCCAAGCTTGGACTCTGATGTGGCCATAACCTCCTCGCACCTCAGTGAGATCCAACGGTTTTGATGCCACTTTATGCACTCTTCCACAAATTTGTGGACGGGGAAATCAGCGGTCCAGATGTTCTCATGGAACATGGGGATCTACGGCCCTAGACTCTTCATTACCCATGAAGACATAGGAAAATCAGGTGGTAAGGCCTTTAACACCCTACCTTCTCCTGCTAATCTAACGGTTGTGGGGAAACTGTGGATTTCCCGACGAATTCTCATCCATCGATTTGATATTCCTCCCTTAAGCTGCCATCTCGGGTTTTGAAGAGGATCATTCCTCCTCGTACAAGGCTATTAAGACTTGCACTTTCAAGCTCCTATTCCAGGTTCTGGGTAAACCTTTCCAAGGAGGCAATCTCTACAAGAGATCTATTCCGGGGCCTTCCGGGAGATGGATGAAGGGAAACAACTTCCCGAGAACGGGCTGGAAGCCTAACTTAATTCAACCTATAATTAGATTCATTTATCAATTTAAATCATGCATGGCTTCCTCTGTTATAAGCATATGTCTATAATTCTTATCAAAACACTACACAGACATTCCTACATTGAAATCGTTCATAATTTCACAGGTCTATGAGAATATACATATATGTACCATTCTATGAATTACAAGAGGCAATATGTAAACAAAACACTTCTCAGAAGTGACTTCAGAAATGGGTGCAACTGTTGGGAGGGGTGCTCGTTTCCACCCAACCTTAGGCATAGTGACTCACGATGGATTTACCACTAGCCACACCCGAGCTGAGACCACGATGTAGTTGAGACTATGTCTCCCTGTCTACCAGTGACCAGGAGAGAAGGTTGCAATCCTTCCTCTCTGCTATCACTCACTCTGTGTAAAAATTGCCAGAGTTCCCCTCGCGTCTGCCCTCTCAATCGCTTCTACCATACGCCTTATCCTCTCGCGAGGTTGTGTGTGGCGTGATTACCCTCACGCCAATCAGACCTGGCGGCTCTACAGATGGGCGGTTCACCATCCCATCCCTCATCAAGCCATCCGCCTACCAGCCTGTGAGGCATTGAATTTCAGGGCCAGCGAGCTGCTTTTGGTTCTCCGGGCCAGTGGAGTCCAAATACAGTATTAAATTCTCGGTGGAAGTTAACGCCACCTTTTCAGGTGCCTTCCACTGCCATCGTGGTCTCTTTTTCTGCACATCCCCTCATCAGTAGTCTTGCAATAAATTCAGAATGTTATTCACATTCATTGACCTCTTCCTCAAGGTCCATTTACATCACATATTCATATTTATGAGTTTGCCATAGTTCTTGGCCAGCCCAGTTATATTTACAAGTTGGGGGAAACAGGGTGTTACAATTCCCTCCCCCTTAAAGGAACATCGTCCTCGATGTTCTTAGCTACTAACATGAATTACATGTACAGAAGTAAACAA
>ML800092.1:78712-110495 GCA_009831015.1 Picea engelmannii
GCAAATTCTACCAATGGCAGGTAGTCTTCCCATTTCCTGGGCTGATGCATCACATGCATCCTTAACATATCTTCTAATATCTGATTTACTCTTTCTGTCTGTCCATCGGTTTGAGGGTGATAGGCAGTACTAAACAACAATTTCGTCTCTAAACCCGTCATCAGTGATTTCCAGAATTTGGAAGTGAATCTTGTGTCTCTGTCAGATATTATCTCCTTCGGCATACCGTGCAGTCTGAATACCTCTTTCATGAATATCTGGGCAATATTTATCGCCTTACAGGTTGATTTGACGGGGATGAAATGAGCGGACTTGCTCAGTTTATCCACCACTACCATAATGGCGTCATTCTGTTTGGTTGAAGTTGGTAATCCAGTGATAAAATCCATGGAGATGGTTTCCCATTTCCATTCTGGGATGGGTAAAGGGTGTAATGGTCCTGCTGGGTGTCGATGTTCTGCTTTAACCTTTTGGCATTCTATGCATTGGGCCAAATATTTGGCTATGTCCTTCTTCAATCCCGGCCAATAAAATTGCTTCCGGGTGGCAGTAATCATTTTTTGGTATCCTGGGTGACCAGTGTAGGGTCTTTTATGTAGTTCATCCATGATGAACCTCTTCAAGTCGTCACAATTGGAAATGTACAGTCTATCTCTGTAGGTGAGTAGACTTCCTTCGGTCATATGATAGCCTTCGTATTTTTCTCCAGTGGGTTCTTGTTGTAGGTACAGGGTCACATTTCAGACGAAGGGATATGTTTTTTGTGCCTCTTTGACTCTGTTCTTGACATCTATCTCGCAGGTACTCACTGTTGCCAAGTGAATTGTTCTCATGCTCCTGCTAAGGGCATCGGCCACCCTATTCTCCTTCCCTTTAATGTGTTTGATTTCAAAATCAAATTCGCTAAGGAGGGCCATCCATCTAGCTTGTTTAGCATTGAGCTTGGGTTGATCAAACAAATACTGTAATCCACAGTGGTCCATCATAAGTACAAATTTCCTTCCCAGGAGGTAATGCCTCCACATTTTCAAGGCATGCACTATGGCAGCCAATTCTAGATCATGAGTCACATAGTTGACCTCATGTTCATTCAATTTTCAGGATTCATAGAAGATAACATTTCCTTCCTGCATAAGGACTCCTCCGAGCCCTTCTTTACAAGCATCTGTGCACACAAGGAAGTCAACTTCTGGGTCAGCAATTTTCATCACGGGTGCATCGGTTAGTGGATGTTTCAAGGTTTGAAATCTTTCTTCGCATTGTTGTGTCCACAGAAATTTTTCTCCCTTCTTCTGGAGGGCAGTGATTGGGCAACCAATCTTGGAGAAATCTTTTATAAATCTCCTATAGTATCCCGCCAATCCGATAAAGGATCTAATGTCTGAGACATCCTTTGGGGTAGGCCATTCCATGATAGACCTGATCTTGTCAGGATCTACTGCTACCCCTTCCTTGGACAGAACATGTCCCAAGTAGTGTATTTTCTTCTGAAAGAAGTCACACTTGTTGAATTTAGCATAGAGTTGACGCTCTCTTAGCACTTGCAGCACAAGTCTAAGATGCTCTTCATGTTCTTCTCTATTCTTAGAGTAGATTAATATATCATCAATGAATACTAGTACAAATTTATCTAAAAATTTACTGAGTACATTGTTCATTAAGCACATGAAAGTGGCAGGGGCATTGGTTAACCCAAATGGCACTACCACAAAATCGTAGTGACCATACAGTGTCTGGAAAGCGGTTTTATGGATGTCTTCACCCTTAATTCAAACTTGATGGTATCCCGACCTCAAGTCAATCTTTGAGAAAATAGACGCACCTCCCAACTGATCGAATAGATCATCGATCCTGGGCAAGGGGTATTTGTTCTTTATAGTTACTTTATTAAGTTGTCGGTAATCTATACACAGTCTAAGGGTGCCATCCTTCTTTTTCACAAACAGGACTGGTGCTTCCCATGGGGACACGCTGGGTCGAATATAACCCTTATCCATCATTTCTTTCAATTGTAACTTGAGTTATACTAACTCAGGTGTGCTCATCTGGTAGGGTGTTCTAGACACTGGCACCGCTCCTGGTGCGAGTTCTATCGAGAAGTCAATGTCTCTTCTCAGAGGTAGACTCGGTACCTCTTCCGGAAATACATCTTTGTACTCTCTTAGGATAGGGTGATCATCGGGGCTTGGTTTAGTGCCTTCGATTATGTTCAGTACATGTATTGCATATAGGGGACATCCCTTTCGGAAATACTTTCTCATTTGCAGGGCTGATATTTGTCTCACCGAGACCGACTTTCGGATCCCTTGGAGGGTTATCCTTTGCCCTTCTTTGTCCACACATTCTAAGGTTTTATGGTAACAGTATAATTTGACTTTATGGGTGGCCAGCCAATCCATACCAATCAACAGGTCGTATGACCCCAGGGGTAATACATTAAGGGTTGCTTGGGTGGGGAATTTACCCAACATTAACTGGCAGGCTGGTATGGCCTCTACCACCTTTCTTTTCGTGCCAGTGGCTAACTGTACTAACCATGGCTTAGTTTGTTTCCGTGGCTGTAGCTTACACTTATCAACAGCTTTAGGGGATATATAACTCAAATTTGAACCAGGGTCAATCAAAACAGACACCAGATGGTTGAAGATCATACCTTCTATTTCCACCACTGAAGCTTGGTGGTTAGCTTGGTTATTATCCAAGGCTGCATAAATCTGCGACACACTCCTTGCCACATCATTGACTGTGGTAGCTTCCTGCATGTTATAAATTTTTCGACTGTTCTGTTGTTGGTGTGGACAGTCTCTCAGGAGATGCTCTTCTCCGCAACCCCATCATTTTAGAGGTTCTTTCTTTGGGTTATTAGTCTTTACTGGTATAGGTCCAGAAGTTTTATTTCCATCCACCGAGGGAAAGTTCTATTGGACTACACTTCGGTTTGGAAAGTTCATTCTGTGGTTCTTCTTGTAATTTCTCAATCCTGAGGATTTGCTCCCCTTCTTCTGAAATTTTGAACCATTCTTCTGTTTCCAGTCTCCACGAGACTCTGCCCGATGTCCATATTGTTCATGACAATATGTTGCATTTCGTATAGTGTCTTCTAAGGTCTTTGGCTCGTCGAATTCGATTCGGTTCCGGTATTCCTTGGGTAGCCCACTGATGAAGCGTTGTGCCTTTGCCTTCTCTGCTTTGATGTAGGGTACATATCTCAGTAAGTCAAGAAATTTGTTGACATACTCCTCCATAGTAAGTTGTCCCAGTTTGAGTTCATAAAACTCTTTAGCCTTCTCGTCGAAATACCTTTCCGACAAATACTTCTTCCGGAAGTACTTCTCAAACCGTTTCCAAGACAGGTCCTCCTCGCGGACCCATTTCATATTCTTAAGGTCTTCCCACCAGATGGAAACCTTTCCATTCAGATTGAAAGTGGCCACTCAGACCTTCAAGTTCTCTGAGAAATCATGGACTCTGAAATATTTCTTCAGTCCAAGTAGCCAAGCCTCAGCTTCCTCTCCCTTCTTTATCTCGCCATCGAAGGAGGGAGGTTTCACCTTCCTGAATTCCTCAAATTTGTGACTCTTAGAAGTCTTTTGCTTCTTTGGTTTTCTACAAGAATAGGAACTGGTCCTGCTACTGGAAGAGCCTTCTGAGTCACCGAATTCCTTTTCAGTGGAATCGTTTGGCACTGGTCCTTTACCTCTGGGGTGGACCTTTCTGGATGTGCTTCTCTCAGTGTAGCCACTAACATGACCACGATTCTTCATCTCAGGTTCATGCTGCATTTGTCGCTGTAGGTCGGATAAGCTCTGCAGTAGAACTACATTAATTTCAGTTTGTTTTTCTTGTTCTTTCATCATCCTTTCATTATCAGCCTTGCAGCTTTGCAATTTGACCATGAGACTCCTCACAGTCTCAGCTAGGTCTGGAGGGGTTCCTATTGCTTTTCTTTCATCAGACTCCTCGTCTCTATTGTGGGAGCCTTCTCCCACCTCTTGGTGAGTCACCATACTCTGCGTCTGTAGATTCCCACAGTTGATCGTCCGCTTGAGTGAAAAGACAAACGTTGGTTATTAGTCAAGAGTTAAATTCATTTTTTATTTTTTTTATAAATGGCGCATAAATTCATAACTCTTTCACATGCATACATAGTCAGGTTTTCATTTTCCAAGTTCTTAATCCTGGACAAAATAGTTAAGTCAGAAGGTTACTCCTCATAGGAGTGCTTCGAACGGAGTTTATGCGCAAATTGTGCATGAGCCCAATCAAGCCGAGTGTTGTAACCATGCTCTGATACCACTTTGTAACACACCCACTACCTAAATCAAATTTTTCCAGTCCTCTGTCTGACTCGAACCCTTAAATAACCCTGGAGACCCAATGCAACTGGCTCTTCTATCTTCTTCTCCGTTCTCTTGCAATCGCGGGTCGAGGTCATGGTCCAATTTGAACGTAGTTCCTATTTGAATTCTGCACCTCGGCACTGCAGTAATGTCCAAACCTTAGATTCTACAACCACCAAAGCCTGCCAGGGCTAACGTACATCCCATAGGGATGGAATTCCCACGGGGTCAGCGAATGGCCAATAGGAATAACCCTCAATGGGGTAGAGAACCGCCAATGGGAGAAAGCCCCATCGCGCTCCTTACGCATTAGCCCTCCAGGCCAAGCCTATGGTCCACTGCCTCTTTGACCGTGGCCTTACCTCCTTTCGAGGATACTCCTATCAGAGTTTCAGGGTGTCCAATGTTGTAATTCACGAGTCCTCAGAACTCACGATTCTCCGATCCCCGATATGCCCCTAGCGTATTGTCTCTTCAGGCTAAGCCCTAGTCAATGTGACCACAACCTTTACAGGACCACAGCCTTAATCCTGTCGGGGTTTCGTTCCTTTCAGTGTCACGATGCGTAAGTCCCCTGGACTCTAATCCTCCGACTCCCGACGTGCCTTTACACTAGCTATCCCTCTTAGCTATTCTATAGTCCATGTGACCTCTTACCATATGACTGCAGTCGTATAACTTCCCATCGGGATTTCGGGGTTTTCACTGTCGAATGCAACTTACCTCGTGGATCCCTGACTCCCGATATGCCGATACGAAAATGTGGACGACACCTGTCCTCCACTGTGACCCACACTCCTATGACAAATTGGGAAATCGCATATCGGGATATTGAGATTCCCGCTGCACTAGTTCATGGAACTCTCCAAGTCCCGAACCCCGATATGGTAACACCTATCCTCCACTATCTCCCGCTATGGCCCACACGGCTCTCCCGTCAGGATATCGCAGATCGCGATTTCAATGTGTGGGAGTTTCTTACCTCTGGAAACTCCGATGCCCTGAACTCCGACTCTTCGGGATCTGTTGACACGTGTTCCACCCAATGGACGGTTCTGATCTTGTCGGTAAACCGCGGATCGCAATTCCGTATGACAAGATTTCTTTGTGCTCGGAAACTCTGATTCTCCGATCCCTGACTTCCGGGATCTCCTGACACATATCCTCCACGATAGACGGTCCTGCGCCTATTGGGATATCGCGGATCGCGATTCCTGATGTTGTGATTTCTTCACTCTCAGAATTTCCAATGACTTCAATATCCCGATGACTTTCTAGAAACTCTCCTCTGTTCACTAGGGTTTAACTCTGGTGTAACTCTTGCCAGATCTAACGGTTAACGGGAGTTTGGCTGTTGATCCAACGGTTTACCAGCCTTCTAAGCTTGGACTCTGATGTGGCCGTAACCTCCTCACACCTCAGTGAGATCCAATGGTTCTGATGCCACTTTATGCACTCTTCCACAACTTTGTGGACGGGGAAATCAGCGGTCTAGATGTTCTCATGGAACATGGGGATCTACGGCCCTAGACTCTTCATTACCCATGAAGACATAGGAAAATCAGGTGGTAAGGCCTTTAACACCCTACCTTCTCCTGCTAATCTAATGGTTGTGGGGAAACTGTGGATTTCCCGACGAATTCTCATCCGTCGATTTGATATTCCTCCCTTAAGCTGCCATCTTGGGTTTTGAATAGGATCGTTCCTCCTCGTACAAGGCTATTAAGACTTGCACTTTCAAGCTCCTATTCCAGGTTCTGGGTAAACCTTTCCAAGGAGGAAATCTCTACAAGAGATCTATTCTGGGGCCTTCTGGGAGATGGATGAAGGGAAACAACTTCCCAAGAATGGGCTGGAAGCCTAACTTAATTCAACCTATAATTAGATTCATTTATCAATTTAAATCATGCATGGCTTCCTCTGTTATAAGCATATGTCTATAATTCTTATCAAAACACTGCACAGACATTCCTACACTGAAATCGTTCATAATTTCACAGGTCTATGAGCATATACATATATGTACCATTCTATGAATTACAAGAGGCAATATGTAAACAAAACACTTATCAGAAGTGACTTCAGAAATGGGTGCAACTGCTGGGAGGGGTGCTCGTTTCCACCCAACCATAGGCGTAGCGACTCCTGATGGATTTACCACTAGCCACCCCTGAGCTGAGACCACGATGCAGTTGAGACTGTGTCTCCCTGTCTGATAGTGACCAGGAGCAAAGGTTGCAATCCTTCCTCTCTGCTATCACTCACTCTGTCTAAAAACTGCCAGAGTTCCCCTCGCGTCTGCCCTCTCAATCGCTTCTACCATACACCTTATCCTCTCGCGAGGTTGCGTGTGGCGTGATTACCCTCACGCCGATCAGACCTGATGGCTCTACGGATGGGCGGTTCACCATCCCATCCCTCATCAAGCCATCCGCCTACCAGCCTGCGAGGCATTGAATTTCAGGGCCAGCGAGCCACTTTTGGTTCTCCGGGCCAGTGGAGTCCAAATATGGTATTAAATTCTCAGTGGAAGTTAACACCACCTTTTCAGGTGCCTTCCACCGCCATCGTGGTCTCTTTTTCTTCACAAACCCTCATCAGCAGTCCTGCAATAAATTTAGAATGTTATTCACATTCAATGACCTCTTACTCAAGGTCCATTTACATCACATATTCATATTTATGAGTTTGCCATAGTTCTTGGCCAGTCCAGTTATATTTACAAGTTGGGGGAAACAGGGTGTTACACTCGCATCCATGAGAAGATGATTACAATGAGGCTCTAGAGGCATTTTTATAATAGACAAGAATTCCAAAAGTCATAGACATCCAAAAACCTAACCCTAGGAAATGAAGCGCCAAAAGTCATGTGGGCCCCGTTTGGGTAAGTTAGTACATCAACTTCCCGGGGTCGTAACTTTTGCATACGATCTCCGTTTTAGGCGTGTGATAGCTCGTTGGAAAGGTATCATAGAGGAGATTCATTTTGGGTGATCAATTATGCCTTCAGATATCATTGAGAAACTCTATCTCAAAAAACCTTCATTTAGGCCCTCAAAATGGCCCTGGAAGTTAAAACCTGCTAAAAATAGTAAATTGCCAAAATTGCCAGAAAATTGTTTTGAGCCAGTCAGAAAAGGTGGGTGGCCACCGATATCCACCTGGATCACATGTCCTACTCCTTCACAATTAAATAAAAAGAACTGACCTCTATTTGCTTCTTTGAAATCTAAGATGTTGTAATTTTCTTCAACTTCTTCTTCTTCTTCTGCTTCTTCCCTTGCATAAAGGTCTTATATCTTGTACCAAATCTCTTTTGATGATGCACATGATCCCACCTTGGATTTCACTAAATCTTTCTATCCATCCAGGATGGTATCTATTGCTAATTTGTTGTTCCTTTTTGCTTCCTTCTGAGCTGCAGTCTTTGGTTTCTTCAAAGCATTGTATCCTGAAGCAACTGAGAACCAAACATCTACCCCAAGAGATTTCAAGTAAGTTTCCATTCTATTACTCCAGTATTCAAAATTTACTCCATCAAATGGTGGAATCCCATTTGGAATTTTTTCTTCCATTTCTTCTTAGGATCTTCCTTCCAGTGGTTAAACTGTACTAAACGTAACCCTCTTTGATACCAATTGTTGATATTGAGAGGGGGGTGAATCAATATCAAGTACAATTTAAAAAAAAATCAATTTATACTTAAACCATTCAATTATATCCAATGAGAAATGAATAATAGTATACGAGTTACACCAATACACCACAATACACCATGCACAATATATGAGAAATAATCAATAGTTATTGTTCAAGGGAAGTAATGACTTCCAAAGGTAGCTACAGCTTCCAAAGATAAAGGGAGGGATAAACCTCCAAGAGGAAGATACAATCCTCCAATATCAAGAGAAGATTGACCTCTCCATCCTTTCCCCTTCCTTCCACCCAAGAATATATGAGAGATAATAAAACTTTACATTAAATCATCACCATCAACCAACCATCACATAGAGCCTGATAATGATTCCTGAGACTTCTTCAACTTCTGTTATTCTTCAATTCTTGGAATATTATGATCCAATAGATAATATTACTCAATGTATTCTCTGAAACTCCTCCTATTCTCAATCCTTGAATCGTCCCCAAAAAGAATTAATAGAAAGAATGGTAGATTTTATTCAATTATGGTTTATTCAGGAGAGTGAACTTGTACAAAACTCCCTACACTCAATATTTAACATAAGATTCTGAAAATCGCACACAAGAAACTACAGTCCGTACTTTTTCGAATGAAATTTGTCCCATGTCATTTGGATTCTCTATGAAAAAGTATGATTGTTTTACCCGAAACACCTATTTATTGACTAGCTTTAGGACTGGTCAAAAACCCTATCTTACACAGAGTGTATCTCCATAATTATAGCAAATAAAGAGCTGAAAATTTTAACACAAGTACCTTGATATGTCTTATAAATACCATAGCAATTTCACAATTTGAATCGTTCTATAAAAAATTTATAGTGAAAATCGTAAGATGACCTGTAAATAACATACCTTAGAACACATCATCAAAAGACTTCATCCTCCCTTAAAATCCGACCTTCTTTACTTATTATTTCCTCTCAAATTAGACTTGTGTATCAAATGAATGTATAATGATATTTATTTATACCATTTATGTCACTTCCATTTAACATTAGGGCCGACCTGACACTTTCTTATTTTGTAATTCTTTTCTTTAATTATCTTCAGGGCCTACATGTACTTCCTTCTTCAATTCACTTTGTCATCTTCAAAAATTCATTTCTCTTCAACCATGAGGATCCACGTGATGTGCCACATACCACTAGAAACAACATGATGTATATTATCCATCCATGGGTGTTGTATCTGCATGTGCATTGTCCTTCATGTCCAAATACCTTCATCAATATTGTGGTCCAAAACCAATGACTAGGGTTGACATCAATGACAACAACCAATCTTAAAACAATCTCCCCCTTTGTCATTGATGGAAACACTCATGCTCCCCCTATCATCATGATTCCAATTTATATCCCCCTTTGACATCAATGGAAAAGGGTAGGGCTTCTCCCCCTGAATTCAATGGCATAAGGTGACCTTCTTCTTTGGGGTTGCTTCCCCTGAACATGTGGCACTCAATAATACTTCATCCTTATTTTTAGTCTTTGGGACTTTTTATTCCTTGGAATTATTTTTTGTGGCTTTTGTCTTCTCTCTCTTCTTCATGTCTAGGATGTATATGTTGTTCGGTCTTCTTGTTGCAGTTGCAACCAATCTTCCTGAGTTATTTTCGCTCATTTTACATTTTTGGGAGTCAAACGTAAGAGTGTATACTTGATCACACATTTTACTAACATTGAGTAGATTATGCTTCAAGTCTTCAACCAATAGGACATTCTTGGCTTTTACATTTTTTCTTCCAAGCTCTACTACACCTTCTCCAAGTATTTTGGCAGATGAGTCATCTCCAAATGCAATATTTCCACCCTTTCTCTTCAAGATGATGATTTTTTCTTGATCCCCGGTCATGTGTGAAGAACATCCACTATCTATGTACCATTCATCTTCTCCTTTACATTATTCAGTGGTTAATTCTATTCGACAATCTTCATTGTTTGGAATCTCTTTCATTCTCCATATTGTGGTTGGCATAGGGACATCTTCATTCATATATCTACAATCTCGTGCTTTGTGACCAAGATAATTACATTTGTAGCATACAATATTTTTTTCCATCAATGGGGAAAATGAATTATAACTTCTGTTGAAAAATCCATGATTGTTTCCATATCTTATATTTACACCATTCATGTTTCTTTCGTATTTGTTCCTTTCATTGATTCTACAATTAATTGTGTTATGTCCAAAAATTTTGCAAGTATAACAATGACCAAGAAAGAAATTTTGATCCCTTGGAGTAAGTGGCCTTATTTGTGATGTAGTCCATCTAGGCTCATGATATACTCTTTTGTAGTTTCCTTCATACTGATTGAAGCTTCTTTGATTCCTGAAGGTAGGAGGTCTTCTTGGATATTCATCTCTTTTGTAATCATTACTTCTTTCTGGTATCTTGGTCCACTTCTCATCAACTGTCTGTGTAGCTCTTTCTTCAACCTTCTTGTTGGTATTTGCATCTTCTTTGTATGAAGTTTCACCCATGCATCCAAGATGTGTTAAGTCTTTTGGCACTTGAGAGTTTCTTAAGCTCTTCCTCAATGAGACAACTTCTTGTTTAAGTTTCTCACAATCTTCTTCTTTCTTCATCATTTGGACATTCCTTACTTATCCTATTCTTCTTTCTTCTTCGAGAAGAGTTTTTAAGGAAATGTTTTCTTCTCTTAGTTTCTCAAAGTATTATAATTGTTTCTTCAAGCTTACAACTATCTTTTCAAAACTACCCAATTTAGTTCTTAGTTTTCTATGCATGTCTTGGAGCTTGCTATTTTCAATCTCAACATGCTTCAATTTTTTAAGATTCTCATCTTCTTTTTGAATAATTTTTGCTTCATGATTTTCTTCTTCTTCATTGGATTTTTCTTCTTCGGTGTCATCTCTTTCAATCTTTGGATGATAACATTCAAACTCAACATGTCCTACTCCTTCACAATTAAAGCAAAAGAACTGACCTCTATTTGCTTCTTTGAAATCTGAGATGTTGTAATTTGCTTCAACTTCTTCTGCTTCTTCTTCTTCCCTTGTAGAAATGTCTTGTATCTTGTCCCAAATCTCTTTTGATGATGCACATGATCCCACCTTGGATTTCACTGAATCTGTCAATCCATCCAGGATGGTATCTATTGCCAATTTGTTGTTCATTTTTGCTTCCTTCTGAGCTGCAATATTTGGTTTCTTCAAAGCATTGTATCCTGAAGCAACTGAGAACCAAACATCTACCCCAAGAGCTTTCAAGTAAGTTTCCATTCTATTACTCCAGTATTCAAAATTACTTCCATCAAATGGTGGAATCCCATTTGGAATTTTTTCTTCCATTTCTTCTTAGGATCTTCCTTCCAGTGGTTAAATTGTACTAAAGGTAACCAACTCTATACCAATTGTTGATACTGAGAGGGGGGTGAATCAGTATCAAGTACAATTTAAAAACCCTTTCATTTTATACTTAAACCATTCAATTATATCCAATGAGAAATGAACAATAGTATAAGAGTTACACCAATACACCACAATACACCATACACAATATATGAGAAATAATCAATAGTTATTGTTCAAGGGAAGTAATGACTTCCAAAGGTAGCTACAGCTTCCAAATATAAAGGGAGGGATAAACCTCCAAGAGGAAGATATGATCCTCTGATATAAAGAGAGGATTTACCTCTCCATCCTTGCCCCTTCCTTCCACCCAAGAATATATGAAAGATAAAACTTTACATTAAATCATCACCATCAACCAACCATCAGATAGAGCCTGATAATGCTTCCTGAGACTTCTTCAACTTCTGTAATTCTTCAATTCTTGGAATAATCTGATCTTGTAGATAATATTACTCAATGTTTTCTCTGAAACTCCTCCAATCTTCACTCCTTGAATCCTCCCCAAAAATAAGTTATAGAAATAATGGTAGACTTTTTTCAATTCTGGTTTATTCAAGAGAGTGAACTTGTACAGAATGCCTTGCCCTCAATATTTAACATAATATTATGAAACTTTCACACAAGACACTATGGTTCGTAATATTTCCAATGAAATTTTTCCCATATCATTTGGATTCTCTATGTCGAAGTTATGATTGTTTTACCCGGAACACATGTTTATTGACTAGATTCAAACTGGTTAAAAACCCTATCTTCCACAAAGTGTATCTCCATAATTATAACGAATCAAGAGTTGAAACATTACCCTAGGTACCTTGATATGTCATCTAAATACCATAGCAACTTCACCATCTGAATCATTCTAGAAAAAAAGTTATAGTGAAAATGGTAATATGACCTGTAAATAACATACCTTAGAACACATCACCAAAAGACTTCATCCTCCCTTAAAATTTGGCCTTCTTTACTTGTGATTTCCTCTCAAATTAGACTTGTGTATTAAATAAATGTATAATGATATTTATTTATACCATTTATGTCACTTCCTTTTAACATTAGGGTCGACCTAACACTTTCTTATTTTGTAATTCTTTTCTTTAATTATCTTCAGGGCCTACATGTACTTCCTTCTTCAATTCACTTTGTCATCTTCAAAAATTCATTTCTCCTCAACCATGAGGATCCACGTGATGTGCCACATACCATCGGAAACAACATGATGTATATTATCCATCCATGGGTGTTGTATCTACATGTGCATTGTCCTTCATGTCCAAATACCTTCATGACTCTTTCAGTCCAAAACCAATGACTAGGGTTGACATCAATGACAACAACCAATCTTCCAACATAAACGAAGGGACCTGTGGCTTATCGACTAGCCTTTCCTGATTATTTGAGGCGTATGCACAATGTTTTTCATGTATCTATTTTGATACACTATATTAGTGACCCTTCAAATGTTATTGACATGAGTTCCTTGCAAGTGTCGTACGAGGGTGCTCTCATGGCAGAGCCAATCCGCATTATGGACCATCGCATTTGACAGCTACGATGTTGAACAATAGAACAATTCAAAGTTCAGTGGGACAATTATAGTCCACACTTGGCTACCTAGGAGGATGCATATGATATGTGTCAACAGTTTCCTTACTTGTTTTGATAGATTTAGACATATAGATCTATGTCAGATACATTTATTTACTTGCTTTTACATATACTGTACAAACTTTGGGACAAATTTTAAAACAAGAGGGGGTGTATGTAACATCCCTCTCTACCGAGCCTACTACTATTGACTTATTCTTTTAGGACACTTGCTTCCAAGTGATCTGGGTATGGAACATTGTGATTTCATTCAGATTTTGGGTTATATATGATGATGTTGAGATGTTATAGTTGCTTGATATTATTGATGTATATATATGTGTTGACATGTGCTTTAAAAAGTCCTCTTGACTATGCAAGACACATGACAGGTTATGGATGTTGGTGGCATCAAAGGGCTTCCTTGGAGTCTAGATTGAATCATGGATTGGATTTTATTGTTTGAATATTTCATTATTATGCACCTATGATGTATGATGGATTTTAGAATGATTTATATATATATATATGGATTTTGACATTGTTTTTATTAGTGGATGCAGGCTTGACGATGCTTTCTAATCCGAATCACATAAGGAGTAAAGGGGCCTTGCACAGAAAACTAGATATTGAGGGAGAGGAGTGGAATCGTCCCTGTCACAGCCTACTAGCACTCCTGCCATGGCCAGAACTGTAGGTTAAATATTACCTAGTTGGGTTGTCTACGATGTCATGAGGGCAGGCTGAGACAGTTGCTCACGTAGATTTCTAAGGTGTGTACAATAAGGTGGGGTCCTTATTCCTTATAATCCCTTAGTCTCTCACAAGGTCAAATGAATGGAGTTTTGACTCCAAGGGGTTAGACAAACTTCCAAAAACAGGTCAACGTGAGTGACACCCTTGGATCATGAGTTGCATCTTTAAGGGAATGTCGCACAAATTGAAACCTAAGTCAATAAACATAAGTGGCCTAGAAAACACTGGAATGATTTGAACTTGAAGGATTACAATAATTAATTAAACAATAGAGCATTAATTATTAAATCCAACCATGAATTTTAATAAAGGGACTAATTGAATTGTGACATGAGTAAAGATGTGAAGGAAATCAATGGTTAGGAAATAGTAAGAAAGAACCCAAAGAATTGATAAAATACAAAAGGGTGCATGAAATTGTTTTTTTTTTAACAAGAACAGTTAATGGAGCTTATATTAGATAAACATTGGCGAGCCACCGGCATGGTTACATAGTATTTGATCTATACGATCGGGCAATACTGCCTTACAATTCTTATTCCAGATTACTTACTGCTAGACAAGCTTCCATTAACAGAGACATATTCCACAACTACATGCCTAGTTTGGTTTATACAAAATGCCAAAAAAAGTTTTTGGTTCAGCATGGAGTTGTTGTCTGGTTACTTTTAACCTTTCTTTTCTCCATGAGCGCGCTCCATCTTCCATTCATTGTTCAGCTGCTCTATTTTTTGCTCCAAAATTCTGACCCTGCCTTCAATTTCTTTCTGCGGATCCTGCAGTTCTTTCTTCAGATCATCTAGCTCCTCACACATTCCAGTTTTTGTATGAAGGATGTCAAGCTCAAGCCTTTCCATATGCCTTCCTGCTTCACTATCCAGATTTTGGAGAAACTCATTCAAGTGATTCAGCATTCCTCGGAGTTTCTGCATGCTTTCCTCTAAGGTTGAGACACACTCCTCCACTGTTGGCTTGCTACCAGAGCTAGAGGCCATTGAACCATCACTCAGGGAAGCTTCTGATGGGAATCGTTGTCTTTCTTCTCCTCCCTTTGATATTTTGCTCCTTACTTCGTTTCCCCTTCTTCTGCCTTCTTCCTTGTTTAAGAAGCGCGCCCCTTGGCTCCAAATCCCATGTGAAGCAAAACTGAAGTATGGGCGACCTCTGCAAATCTATTCCCTCATGATTTTGTCCTCCCTCCTTCTGAAATATGCGTGAGCCTGTTGATTCGCATCTGTCCTCTCTCCCTCATAACGTCTTATCCAGGGCGCATTACAAAATGGGATTGAAAAGTGGATTACAGGATTTCCCATCTTTCCATAATGTCGTTTAGGAGTAAGACTACTTGGTCCAGGCTCGCTCCCCAATTGGATTCTTCATCCACCTGGGAGTTGTTTTCTTGGAGGACATGGAAAATTTGAAAGGTCCTGAACTACCTCACTAGGAGCTTGATTTTATCAAGAAAATGCTAGAGAGTTGCATTTCCCAACCTGGAGATTTTATTCAGAGCTTGAATTATTACTCTCAAATCCCCTATCACGACCATATCTTGGATATTGAGGAGCAGGGCTTGATTGAGCCCTTGCCAGAGTGTGGGGGATTCTACTCTATTATTGGAAGCAACTCCAAGACCCCAGGCAAACCAAAGAATACTAGTTCCATCTTTGTTTGAGATAATCCCTCCTCCTCCGATAGCCCTCGGGTTTCCTTTGGAGGCTCCGTCGAATCAAAGAAAATTGAGGTTCTTGGAGAGTTTCCAGTTCTCCAATTCCAACTTCCCCATCCTGAGATCCCAGCTGCAATTGAGGGGCATACGAGAGTAAGGAGACGGAGGGGCTTGGATACCTAGATGCCTCAGCCATTCTTCTTCATCTCTGGCTAGAGGATTATTATTTGAAGCCTTGATGAAGTAAGGGATACTTTCACTGAAAAGAGCCTTGATCTTTGAGACTATTTGTTCTGGGGTCCTCTCAGTTTCTCTGAAAATCCGGTTATTTCTTTCAATCCATATCATCTAGATGATGAATTTTGGGATCGACTTCTAGAGGGCCAAAAGATATCCTTGTTTAGTCATCCAGAAGGGATAAAGGGATTTCCATCTTGACAGCAGTGAATGAGTTTCCTTTGGAATAGGGGGAGTCGGAACTCCAAGACCCAGGATAGAAATTCAGACCTCCATGAAGAAAGCATATTCCAGCAGCAGGTGATTCATCAGTTCTTCCTCATTGCAACAGAGAGGGCATCTAGTGGGCCCTTCCCAGCCTCTTCATTTTAGATTTTCCCCTGAAAGAATTCCCCTATGTGCCATTGTCCAGTAAAACATATCTATCCTCATAATAGACTTCAGACTCTAGACTGATTTCCAAATCGTTGGGTTGGGAGGAACATGGGGTATTGTAGTGAAATGCTTATACCCAGAAGTCGTGGAGTAAGGCCCAACTTGATGTCCCCATCCTCTCCGATCTTTTTTCTTTCCTGTAGTGGGGTCTTTCCTTGCAGCCTTCTCTTAAGTGTCGTTCAGTCTTCCTCAAGTGCTTGGGGCAGGTTTGTAATTTCCCACCTTATCCAGGAGTGCTTCTCATCATTTCCCCAACAAGAAATGTCCCAGAAGCTTTTAATATTATGAGCTTGCATCCAATCCATGAGTCACCCGAGATCCTGGAGCTCTGAGAGTGGGACTTCTCCCAGGACCAAGTCTTCCTAGATATTGATCTCTTTCCCATTCCCTGGAATCCAGGTTAAATGGCCTTAAAAGGAGTGTAAATATTTTTGGCAGAGAGAGAAGATAAGGGAGCCTTTTCCCACTATTGGAGGTTTTGCTAGACAATTCTTCCTTGGGCCTCTAAAGTATTTCTTCCAAAGTGCTCTTTTGCACTAGGTGGGCTTCCCTGTGATTGTGTTCCATAAAATTTTGTCCCCCAATGCTAAATTTTGTGTCTAGATATTTCTGAGCTGGAGTCCTCCTTCCAAAAAAGGTTTGGTGACTTTCCCCTAGCTTATGAGGTACAGCTTCCTTCCCGTTTGCTTCCCTCCTTCCCAAAGGAACCGCCTAATCATCATTTCTATATTTTGTATAACTGCCTTTGGATCCATAGCGATGGAGCATTGATAAATTGGAATGTTGGCTAGCACAGCTTTGATTGGGACTATTTTGCCTGCCAAGTTTAACCAGTTGGCTCCCCAGGAGTTGATTATGTTTTTAATCCTTTCTATCAACTGGTTCCAGTGATTTGCTTTAGAGGTGGATTTGAATATTGGGACTCCCAGATACTTAAACTCATCCCAACTAGTGCTTCCTTCCATTCCTAGGACTCTTGAAATTTCAAGCATTTCCCTTGGGGTGATGTTCCATCCGTATATTTTGCTTTTATTTAGGCTGATCATGCTGCCAAAGGTTTTTGTATATGTTTCCAACTCCTTTTTGAATTTTTTTTCTATCACTGTACTCGCACCTCCAAGTAGCAACATGTCATCTGCGAACTAGGCATGATTGATATCCTTTACCCCATTTGCGATACGAAGACTGGACAGACTTTGTTGCGTTTGAGCATTATCGAGATGAAGACTTAAAACAGAAGCTTGAATGGCATAGAGAAGAGGGGAAAGGAGCCAGCCTTGTCTGAGGCCTTTGGATTCTTGGAAGAAGTGAGTAGCTCTTCCATTGACTAAAGGGGGGATCCAGGGGGAAGCTATACAAGCTTTGATCCACTTTATAAAGGGGGGTACAAACCCCATTTTCCCCATTACCTGAAATAGAAAATCATGTCTCACCCTGTCAAATGCATTTGCAAGATCTAGTTTGACTATCATGCCTTTATCCTTTTGACGTATACTCGAGTGAAAAGCCTCTTGGACCAGGATGATATTGTCTATAATATGCCTTCCTTTGATGAAGTTGCCTTGATTTTTCGGAATTATGACAGGGAAGATGTTTTTTAATCTATTAGCTATGATCTTGGTAAGGATTTTGTAGCTAGTGTTACACAGGGAGATTGGGTGAAACCTGTCAAAGTTGGTCGCTCCTCTTTCTTTTGGGATCAATGCTAGAAAGGACAAGTTCGTTCCTCCTCCAATTCTTGCACAGATTTGAGATTTCTAGATAAGCTTGGTGAGGTTTGATTTGATGACATCCCAGTTGTTCTGGTAGAATCTGGCTGTGAAGCCATCCGGGCCAGGGGCTTTGTCTGGGTGCAGCTGATCTAGAGCCTCTTCAATTTCTTATTGATCCACTTATGTGGGTAGCTTATTGTTTGCCTCTTCCTAAACGCAATTTGGAATCAGATTCAAAGGGTATGCGGAAGGGACAACTGCCTCTACCTAGGTTTCTGTATAGAGAGTTTCAAACGTTTGCGCAGCTGCCCGTTTGATGCCTTCAAAATCTGTGATGGTCTGGCCCTGAGTGTGGATTTTTGTTACCCTTTGGAATTTCTTTCGAGCTTCTGCCTGCTTGTGGAAAAAATTTGTGTTCTTATCCCCAACTTCCAGCCAGAGACATCTAGATTTTTGCTGCCATTATTTCTCTTCTTCTCTGCAGGCTTGGTGCCAATTTTTTTGCAGCTTTAACTCTTTCTGTAGGGTATCTTGAGTGATTCATGAGTCCTCCATTTGGGTCCAGTGCTTTTCGAGCTCCCTTTGTGCTACTTGTCGATCTTCTGTTGGATTAGAGAGTGTTTTTGCCCAAATTCTTAAGGCCAACTTTAGCTTCCTTAGCTTTTCTTCCCACACAAAGAATGGAGAGCCTTTAACTGAGCCATTCCAAATTCTAGCTACCAGGGCTGGGTAGCTCTTCTCCTGGATCCATTTTGGATTGAATCGGAAGGGGATTGGACCATTGTTGTTTTCTGGAGACAAATCTAAGGTGACAGGCTTGTGATCTGAAATGCTATGCGGGAGAATGGCTGACGTGAGAAGGAGTCCCAACATTAAAAAGGAACTTTGGACTAGGAATCTATCTAGCCTTGTTGCGATATGCCCTGGTCCCACACTTTTGTTAGTCCAGGTGTACTTCCCTTTAGTAGACTTTATATCCTCTAGTTCCCAGGAATACATAAGGTCCTCTACCCATTCCCTTGCTGAGTCGCGGACAATTGTGCCTCCTTTTTTCTCTGAAGTTGTGAGAGTTATGTTAAGGTCCCCCCCCAGGATGATGTTGTCCAGATCATGCCGCTACAAAAATTCTTTTAACATTTCCCAACAAATTTTTTTATCTTCTAACAATACAGGAACATAGAGATTGAATAGGCTTACCTGACAACCTGTTTCTAGGTGGAGGAGGCTAGTGAAGATCCAGTGCTTGCATGTTTCCGATTTGACTAGGTCATATTTATTTAAGTTCCCGAGTATGCCCAGGCCGCCCGAGGCATCCCTTTCACTTTCAGCAATTCCTTTACATATATTCCATCGTTCTTTCACTTTCCTAATGAAATCTTGTCCATCCATTTTGGTTTCTTGAATGAGCAGGATCTCATCTTTTGAGGTTTTAATAATGTCTTTTAACGCCTCTTCTTTTATCTTACTGCCAAAGCCCCTGCAATTCCAAGAAACGAATTTCATTGATTACTTGAGGGGGAGGTAAGCCCTCCTTGGGGGGCCTTCGACTTTTTCCTGGTCTACCTAATGTTGATCAACTGTTTGATGATTGGCTGTGATCCATTCAGAACGTCCTTGTAAGTCTCCTTTTCCCTTTTCTTTTTTCTTTTTTTCCTGCCTCTATTTGGCTTTTTGGGGGTAATGTCTGTACTGCTATCTTCCTCAGTGTTGTTGTCTGAGTAGACCTCACCTTCCTCAACCTCCGGTTCTTGTCCATTTCCTTTTGAACTTGGACCCTGCTCCTTCCTTCTCACTTGCGTTGTTAGTTATGTTGGCTCAGAAATGGGGGACCTCGAGACCAGGTTCACCTCAATGCTTGGTTGGGATTCCTTTTCAGTTGCTTCCTTTGTTGCTTCAAAGTTGATTATATGAGCACTATTCCTTGCTTCATCATTTGCTTCTTGATCCTCAGACTACAGCTGGCTTGATTTGTCAACTCTTGTGCTTTTTTTTGTAGAGGGCCTGCCTCTTCTCACCTGTTGTCGGCCTTTGCTTGCCTCTTTTTCCTTACTGAGATCCTTTGGACAGTTTCTCTAGAAATGACCATATTCATGGCAGCCTCTGCATTTGAACGGAAGTTGCTCGTAGTCAAGATTTTGGAAATGTTGCCATTCTCCTACCCTTAGTTTGATTGCTTCTGGTAGAACAACTTCAAGGTTAACTTCCATGCAGATGCGGGCACAAGAATATTCATCCTTTGGATCCGCTTTATCAATGTAATGTCCAAGACCATTACCGATTGCTTGAAGTGATGAAGTGTTCCAACAGTGAATTGGAAAGTTTGGGAGTCTAACCCAAACCAACACCTCCTTTGGGACTTCTGATTCTGGATCGAAACTAGGGTTCCAACAATTCAGATAGAGCCCTTGAGTTTCCATGAAATAGGATCTGTTTCTAAAAATCAGGTCCCGATTTGCTTCTAAGATGAACTCAAAGATGTAATAGCCTCTTCCAACCGCGTAGCAAGTAACATTGCTTTGGATCAGAGGGTGCCAGTTCCTTTGGATCCAATTGTCAATGGTTTTGATGCAGGGCCAGAGCCCCATGAACTGTCCAACCAGACCACGTTCTTTCAAGAAAATCGCAACTTGCATGGGGTTTTCTGGAGGGAGATCTATTTCAGGGATTGACTCCAGGCGCTTAATGAATCTGGGCAAGGCTGATGCAGGGAGCTTCTTACCATTGGCAGTCAGAAGCTTGTGGAAGGCCGAGATAGGAGAGGGAGGGGCGCAGCCCTCCCCACCTCTAGAGGTGGCCATGGAAGACCCCAGGCATCAGGCTAGGGTTTGCGCAGGGGCGCAGAAGGCTTCTTTTGTAAACGTGCATGAAATTGTTAAAAATAAATCCTTATTTAAAAATAATTACAACTTGAGAGAATGGGTTGTGTATAGAATAGAATTTGAGTCAACCAACCCTAGCCTAACTAAGAAGACTCCTAATCCAACCCTAACTAAAACCTAGTTAGAAGACACAAATTAATTAAGGGGATTGGGGAAACTAAGAGAAAATTTAGGAACGGATGGGGAGAATGTGACACCTATAGTGGATGAATAATCCTTGAACTGAATTTCTAAAAATTAATGAATTATGCATGAGGGACAAATGTCTGTGAGGGATAATTCTATAAATAAAGGGACATATAAGAGAAGGGGATCATGACCCTGGGAAGGCACGGTTATGCTGCTGAATTTTTTATTGACTTTGTTTTTACTTGTGAGAGTTGGGACTCCGGGCTTGTAAAAAGTGTGGAAGCTCTTCCTTGCGAGGAAATCTTGGAATCTATTGTGTTATGGTTTCTATGCTTGGCCCCTTTGTGGCTCGAGGGGTTATCGGGGAAGAAGAGTACCCTTAGCGTTGGTTGGGAGTTACCAGTGAAGTCTCTATGATTAGCAAGAGAAGGAAAGGAATGAAAAAAAGAATTGAAGAAATCTTCGTTGTGCAACTTTTATTAGTTCTGGTATTTTCATGTTCTGAATCTTATTCATAATATTAGTGTAGTAGTATGTTAAACTGATATAGACTGAGAGGGACACTGTAGACTAACTGGAAAGCATGAAGGAGAATGTTTATAATTACTGTCAACAATTTTAGTTCATAGTTTATATTTTATTTACTATTGATGCCAACTGGATATTAACTACAGTGTTTATATTAAAAATTCGTAGTAATTATGGACGTTTTCGTTCTCTAATTTGGGAAGGCTTGTTCTTCATTGTGAAATCCGAATTTGTATTGTAAATGGTATATTCTCTAAATCTGTATTTTATCTATATTGAAGTAAAATTATTAGAGTTTAGTTGAGATCATTCAGAATTAAAGAGTGCATTATTCATTGTTAACCAAGGAGTTTGTTTCAAATTTTTCATGAGTTTCTTGTTGAAATTCATTTTAAATCCAAACCATTTCTTATGATGAATTCTTTGTTGAAATGAGCACTAGATCTAAAGTTGTAACTTCCTGATTAAGTTAACCACATTTATTTGTTGTCGAAGGGTAAATCCCCGATGAATTTTTTGTTAAATCTAAATTTATTGTTATCTCTAGTGAATCTTGGTTAATCTGAAGACTTTAGTAGCGAGGAACCCCTGAAGTTTTGTTATGTAAACTTAAATGGGTGGGATCGTGTGATTCTTATGCAAGGGTTTTCGAGAGTTTTTATTTACCTGTACTCCAGGGCGTTAAACCCTTTTTCCTAAAACCTAGCTATGCTTATGACTAAAAGCGAGAACCTAGTGCTAACCTAAAGGGGTGTTATTCAGGACTTCGGAACTCCGACGCTCCGGAGGTTTCTTGAACTCAACCCTTATTTTCTCCCGGAGTGCTAACCGGTCAAATCTGGTCTTGAGTTGTGTTGACCAGCAATTGTGGGTTAACCCTACCCCACCTTTATTCTCAATTTTGGTAATCTATTCTAATGGTTGGTGCATTTTTCCCTACACAGTTTTTCTACAGTGGAGATCCCCTTCGGAGTTTGGAACTACGGGAGTTTCATATTTTTGTAACCATCAACGCATTTCCTCTCGAGTGTTGAATCGTTGATCCTCCGAATGACTCAGACTTGAATATATAATGATCCTAGTTTGTCTCCAGATCTATGGATCTCCTTTACTCCAGAAATTCAGAACTTTAGGGTCTTCGCAACCTTTAACCCTTACCTTCAACTTAGCCTAAGACTCGAATCTTTTTTAAATCGGAGATCAATGATTCCTATACCTTGTTCTGATCTATGGCTAGAAATGATTTCGGAGATCTGACTCTTTGGAGAACTGTGCTTACTTGGATTCAAATCTTCCGGAGTGATGTGGTTGTTGATGTCAATGTTGATGTGGCACTAGCTGAGTGGTTGCCACATGTCACCTTGATTCATAACGTTTGTACCTAAAGTGCCAACTAGACCTTGACACTTTTCACTATCTAATTGTGCCACATGTTCTTGCTGACATGGACTATGATGATGTGGGATATCATTATGTTTCCATGTGTCTTACTTCATGACTCTGGGGCTTCAGGCTTTAGGTATGTTTTTATATGTTTTGGACTTCTTTTCACCAGATAGGGCGACACCGAAGTGGTTAGCAATGGAAGTGCTTACACTTTCCTTCCACTTGGATTTCATCCAACAATTGTGATTGGTCCTAGATCAATGGTCCAGATCCATTTCAGTTTTTGAGACTCCGGATTGTTCATTGTTTCCACTTCCCTTTTCTCCCGGAGTGAGATTCCCCGAAGATTAAGCCTCGAGCATCTTGACTTTATCTACCCATCTGCCTTTAACCCAAAAATCTTAATAGAACCAACGACTAGAAAACACACACTGATATACAATGTAGATCACTTCGGAGCTTCAAGACTTTGAGGTTCTTCCCTCTTTGTCAACTAGCTCGAAGGGCCTCTATCCTCCCTTTCTATGATTGAGATCTATGACCTCGACCTATTTCCTTGAGTGTTAATCGACGGGTTAATTCGACGGTTGTGATTTCATCGATCTTGAATATCGATGGCTTGGGAGGATTGTGAAGCCTCGACTAGTATGATGTTTAAACCCTCTCCCAATTTTTGCATTCAAAACTACTCGTTGGTAGTGTGAACGATGCCAACCGTTGATATGTTTGTAGGTGATGATGGACAACCTTTGTGTATTACGGAACCCAAATAGGGGTGATAGTTAACTTTACCCTCTAATCTTGTAATGGCTCCCCATTGTTGATCTACCCTTGTTGAGATCTGACGGTCGTTACTTAGTCGGATGTTGATCCGACGGCCATCCTCTGCAACTCCTAGATCTGATGAATATTGTAGATTTCTCGTGGTTCTATGGTCATGACCCCTCCTTGAACCCTACGCCACTATCTCTTTTGATATTTTCCTTGATTTGAAATCCAGCGCTCTTAGCGCATCACTCCTAAGATTTAGATGCTAATTGTTGAGTGTGTACTTGTACCTCCCCTGTGTATGTTCTCACTATCTCTCCTGAGCTTGTACTTCTGAAATTTTTTACCTCTGCTCGACTTGAGAGGGTCTATGTGCACTTCGGGTGTTGTATCTTCTTAACCTTGGGCCTTCAAAAAGCCATCTACGCACTCCTGGAATTCACTCTAGAGGTGTTTCACTATGTTACTAGAAGAGAAGTTCCATGCTTCTTACAAAACTTAAACTCTTTCTTAGAATAGACTCTCTCTCCCATTTACAGATTATTTCTTCACTGTATCTACGTGATTCAAATCTGTCATAAATGGTAGATTGTAGGTTAAAAGGATTCTGTTTTTTTTTCGTTTAAGATTATTTTCTTGGTGTTTCTGGAATGTCTTCCTATCCTTAATGAGTAAGGTGATAAGGTATTGAAATAGTATGCAATGATGTTTGATGAAGTGACCAGGCTACCATATTTTCTTTGTTTACAGAAGGGTAGCTAAGAATGCTGCTTGTATATTAAAAATTTTGGAATGAAATGAAATTATGGGAATTATACACTTCCTTGTTCCTCAAAAGAGTCGACAGTCTTGAGACCTTAAATGGTCAAGATCAATCAGATGAATCCTAGACTTGAGCGTTGATTATGTGTCTTAGAAATCCTAACCTTGCAGTATAGGTTGGGTGGGTAGTTTTATTTCATTTTATGTCAAGTGACAAACTCCTTCATGTTTTAAGTAGTATCTAAATCTAGTCTGCAAATGAATTGAGAGAAGCAAAATGTGTTTTACTGATATATGTTATTATCATGAATTTGACTCCAATTGACGGAAGTATGTTAATGTCATGTTTCACTTATTTTAATGATGTCTTGTCATGTTTCTATTGTTCTAATGATGCTTATTAATGTTTCAAAAAAAATCATATTATTTTCTCATGTATTTATATGACGTAATAGAGGGGTTGTTACAAAGTTCAAGGATCGGTGAATGGTGGTAGATTGAAATTCTATAGGGACAGTCGACCATTTAACCCTCAGTAGTTTCATCCTAGCAAGTAGACTTGTACATATTGTATATAGTAGGAAGAAAGACGAGAAAAATTAAGAAAAAGACAAAAAGAATTAGTTACAGGAATAAGTGGTAGTCAGATAGTTGAGAATGAAAGTGTGCAGTAGACAGAAAATTGGTGCGACATAACTCATAAAACTATGCGCAAGAAAATTAAACATTATGCGATGAGATGGAGAATGACCGGAAAAGTGGAAAACTGGTGAACATACAAGAAACTGTGCGTCAGGGCATTAATGACAGAGTCTATAAAAGGGGAAACGTAGGGAAAACGTAAAACACCTATGACTTTTTAACGATCGAGAGACAGATAAAACAGAGTGCGAGTAAGTGAGAATTTGTGAAGAACCCAACCAAGATTTGCAGCTAAGTTTTCCTGAGCTAACAAAATGGCACTGCCAAAGTTCAGACAAACTAGTCTATTCACGTGAAGAACCCGTAGCACTAATAGGCCACTAGAAGAAATGATCAGAGTGGTCGATGTGGATGAAATTCCCACTATAGAGACTGAAACTATTATCCCAACGTGGATTGAAGAATAAAACCCAAAAGAAGAAGTGGCATAAGTCATCCAAGTAGCACAAGGTAGAAACCTTAGGATGGAAGTGAACCCTGTCATAGAAACCCTAGGAATGACACATGTAGAGGGTGAACATGATGACAATGAAAGTGGCAAAACAAATTCTGATACATTTGAAGAAAAGGAAAACCCAAAGGTTGAGTATGACCACACCACAGATGAGGAAATGAGAGAAGAAGAAACTCTAGAAGAAACAACAGCAGGTTCGTCGAAGAAGAAGAAGGCAGTGCACACACAAACACATATTGAGTTTCCAGTGCCTCACATTCTGGACTCAGTCGTCATTATGGAAGATATGCTGGTATTTGTTCCCAAACTGTAGTATGTTGATCATGATGTGACAGAGGTCGCCAAGTTCCCAAACCTTGTGCAAGAGGTTTATATGGAGAATAGGGGGTCAACCTCAAAAGGAATCTTGATTATGGAGCCTAAATAGTGGATAGTTTGACTTTACAACTCTTTCGTAATGAATTAGTTGGAAATTCCTCATTTCGGCAGGGGGAGAGACGTCAATGCATGTGTCAAACAAATTTTGTTGTGCCTACATGGAGGATTTATATGGATGGGAACAAGCAAGGATTAATTATTGAGCTCGTGTAGAAGGTTCAAAAGCAGGGTAGGGTAGGCATACCCATGCATATCTTCTAACTCCTTTGTGTCGCCCATCCTATATATGGGGGTGTTATCCCTTCTTTGGCATGGAATCTCTATATGTATTATGGATATGTTCATTGTTATTCATTATGAAATAATAATGAGTTTACATCAAATAGGGTCAGAGCAAGCACGGGTGAACGAGGGAGCCGTAACTGGGTGTACCAAACTGTGTTGAGTGATCCTCGACTTTGAGCCCCTTTCTTCTGAATGAAGTCAAACGGATAAAGAGGATGCCTAACTTGAATGAACCTGAAAGCATATAAATGATGGACGAATCGCTTTTACCAGGATATCCCAATTCCCCCCAGGATACATTCCCACTAGTAACTGTCTGTAAACCGAAATACCCTCATTCACAGGAGGTCCCAATTCCTGCATAGACACTACACAAGGGGGGACCACACAATCACTACATAGCTATGTGTTGTAATTTCTCGCCCCACCTCGGGATCAATTCCAGTGTAAGTTGTTGACTTACAAAAAAAGTTGTTATTTTTAAAGATATGTTATTTCTCGCTCTTCTTTACTTCTGGTAACGCTCATCGGTATTCTATCTGATGGTAACACGAATATCTCATCCTCTAGCTGCGTTGAGTGAATCACTCTCTCTTGATTGAATCATTCTCTACGGGTATTTGTCTATATCGGCTATATGGGCCGAGTTCCTTCCTTAATCAATCAATATCCTTCCGTGCCCCAACTACATTAGCGGAAGTAATCAATAATTGGACTGAGGATAGACATGTCCTGATAGATGTTAACCTAATTACCAATTTGATAGGATTATCGACAGATGGGGTAAAGCTAGAGCAATACCTCGATGAAAAAATGAAGGAAAAATCTATTGCAGAAGAAGTAAAGGAAAAATTTGGCACAAATTGAGGCATCAGAGGGGATGATTATTAAGAACATTAATGACCCAGCTACCATATTTGTGACAAATTTAATGTCCTACAAGATACTGAGTAAATGTCGCAAAGAAGAGGCACCTACAAGGGTGGTCAAAGTAGTTGCGCAGTGTGAAAAAGGTGTAGTTATGAGTTGGCCATTGTATCTACTCAACCTTTTCTTAGAAGACTACAGGGATGCGCAGGATGTTGGAACAGAGTTCCACTATTCCTAGTTGTTAATTTTGATAGCCCTATATGCATGGGAGAAACCAAAGTATTCAATTTTTTGTGGAAGAACAAGACAGTGTGGCACAACAAGATATGAAACCCTACGACATAACACAGATGCCAAGCAAAGGAAAGCCAACGCAAGTAATTTTGTCATGTATATTCAAGAGATGTAGGAGAAGATTGAAAATACATGGATAATATCACCTGAAGTTGTGAAGGAGCATGAGGGGATAGCTAACTTTAAGGCATCTAGACATAACACATGGATACAAGCAAGAAGAGACCCTAAGAAGACATGGCTCAAGATGCACTATTTCATTACAACAAAAGAAGTCCAATGGGTACTCATAGAGTGGTTGGATCAATGGAAGGTGCCAGTGGTAGGGAAGAAAGGAGAAAAGGGAAAAGAATGGGCAGAAGTTGCCATGGTGCATAAATCTAGTAGTCCAGTTGAAAATACTAGAAAAGTAGTCGAGCGCAAAAAACCTACTGGTATCAGCACGACAACAAAGAAACCAAGGAAGAAGGAAACAGTACTAAGAGCCTCAGTGCTTGGAACTAACAGCGTAGAAAGAAATAATGGGGAATCACAAAATAAATATGGAATCTCAACTCAAGAGACAAGGATTGGAAATATACCAGAGGTCACAAAACCTGCGTAGACAGAAAAGATGAAATCAACCATGCATATGGGAGAATAGAGGAAGAAGATGAAGTCACGGAAGAAGCCCATTGACCTGACAATCATAGAAGATGACACATAGTTAGTAGTTGATAAGGTGCAAGGATGAGGAGAGGAAGCACTCTATGTCATATAATATCAAAGAGAAGAACTCATGATGAAGATATTGGAATTTAAATTAGTTCTAGAGAGCTTACATCTCATTGTCCCACATTAAAGAAGCACAGCGAAGCAGGCACCAATTCATGAAGAGAAGGAGAAGGTCCATACAGAAACAGTGGGTAGCGTAACATTCCAATTAAGTCAAAATATGTTACAAGTAGTTGAGGACACCACACAAAAATAAGTGAAGGATGTGGAACACTTGGACTTGACACTATCCAAGATTCCAACAAAATCATTATATAAGTTGTATATGAGCATAGAGAAAGAGGTTCAATCTAGAGCCAAGATGGATGCAACAAACCTGGAGATGGATAGGGTAGCCAAGGAAGTACTAGAGACAGTTCTCACAGAAGTACATATGGAACATGAGGAAGAAAAATGGCACATAGATAAATTGGAGAAAACACTTGAACAATTCTTCCAAAAAAATTTGTAGAGCGCACTAGCACGAGAAATCAGTGCGGAATAAAAGCTACAAAAGATAGCGCAGACGATGGATCAGTACAAGTAGGAGATAAGAGAATCAATGGATAAAATTACACCAACTACCCCTCTAGAAGTCACAAAAGAAAGGGAGCAACAGGAAATAGAAAAAGTAGATATTGCGCTGGAAGTCAAAGAAATAGTAGAACTTTACAAGAGGACCACGCAAATTTGGAAAATCCTAGAAGAAGATAAAAGGATCCAGTAGTTAGATCAGAAAGAACAAAAGTTGAATGCAATAGCCTAGGATCTAAGGAATAGTCAAAAGAAAATGCTTATCTCAGAGAGACCGAGGGTCGCGCAAGAGATGAAAAATATACAAGAAGAAGTAAAGAGAATCTAGGAGGAACAATAGACCAGATAGGCTTAGTTGGAGCCCCTGCAAGAGCAAGTAGAAAATATGATAATGGAGCTAGAAACAAAGAAATACATAATGGAATAGGCGCACTCAAAAAGCATACAAGTGTTGAAGTAACATGTTACAGCGTAGGTTGTGCAGACCCTCACAGAAAATAATGTGCGAATGAAGAAAAGGAGAGATGAATTAGAAAAGAAGCCCCAAGAATTGGAGAAATCAGTGCAGGAGGCACACATGGCCTGAGTGGCTCAGGATAAGCCATAGGTTAGTATTGGGGGCCTGTTGGAGTAGGAAATGTTGGGGTTAAGCGTAGTAAACAAGGAGAAGAGATAAGGAATGGACCAAAGAAGAAGTGAGCTCTAGAAAAGAAGGGAAAGTAGCACGACGAAAGGGCAAAGGAAGCAGGGTGTTGGGAAAGAAGGAGGACTAGCACATAGTCAAAGAAAGAAAGAGTTGGATCGAAGACCAACCATGCAGAAGATAGTTATAAAGTGGACAAGTGGAATCTAATTAGGATTAGGGTTTTTGTGTCATAATGTAAGGGTTTAAACCCATTTTGTAGTATTAATAGAGGATGTATGAGGTAGCTAGAGAGATCATATATCTTTTTAGTAAAATTTTGCATGAGCGGAGTACTTAGAGCATCATTTTGAGTTTTGATTCAAACTATGTATTTTGTTGAGAGTTGTGGAGCTCAAATGGAGTTAATTTTGATATGTAATTGAGGGTAAGGTCACAAGTTGCGGAGCTTGGTGTGACACTGGTCTGCCTCACCATTCATAACTTGTGATGTAATGCATGCAATGCAATACCTTTTGATGGAGAATAAGAAATAAGAAAAAGAACTTTGTGGATGTAGCCCAGGGGGGTGAACCATGATAAAAAAACGGTGTATTTATTTGTGTTGTGTTCATTTTATATTCTTTATAATGAATGAATGGTTAAATGAATGCATCTGTTAGGGTTTATTTGCAACGCAATTATGCAAAATATATGTTATTGAATGGATAAAGTAGTGGATCTGATGAATGTTATGGTATAATGTATGTTAAAGTATGAGTAGAAGAAATAGACTATCCCTGTTAAGCCCTAATATTGGCTCATTACCCCTTAATTGGGGCATATTACATTAGTAATGTTAATTTATTTATGTCAGTTTTATTCCATTAGTTGTAATTATACCTCCTAGTCTCCTATATATACCAAGGAGACGTTTTCATTTGGAATCATCTTGTACTTGAACATTTAAGTGGGGTAAAAGGAGGTTGCCCCCTCAAAGAGGCTTATTATCTGAAATTATCTCTTTTTCAAGGCGTTGAGTACTTTTCTGGAGGTTTTTCTATGCTATATTGATATTTGGTTCTTAACATATGGTATTAGAGCTCAAGGTCTTGGCGTTTCGCTGCTACATCTGAGACACCTTGGAATTTTTGCTATAACTTGTTTTCTACACTTTTCAATAGGTACGGCTTAGAGGATATATAGTAGATGGATCAAGGTACGTTAGGTTAAAATTTCATCTCCTGAGGCCATATAATTTCAGAGATACAGCCTGTACAAGATAGGGTTCTGGAATCATCCTAAATTGAGTCATTGCAGAATTTTGGCTATAAAACATTTTCTGTAACGTTTCAGACCCTAAACTCCAAAGGATATTCATAGAAATCAGTAAGGTATTTGTGGTAAAAATTTCATCTTCTGGGTCATCTTAAATTTGTAGATACACCCTGTGTAATATAGGGTATCTGACTAATCCTATTGACTAGTCTCAAGAAGGTGTTCCAAGTAAAACAATCATAACTTCTTCCTAGAGTATCCAAATTGAGTAAGACTGGTTTCATTGGATCATGGACAGATTTTAGTATTTATGGTACGAGTTTCAGAATTTATATCAATTATTTTGTACGAGGCATGGTATACAAGTGAGATCTCTTAGAAAGGACAAAAATCGGCAAGTTGTGGGGAAGTTACCATAAATTCCACTTGGCACATCCGATTTTGATCAGACCTATGGAATTGAAAAGAAGAAATATTAGAGAACTACATAAAAGAAAGTTTCATAGCCATAAAGGCCAAAACTTGGTAGATGCAACAGAAGAAAGATTGTCCAGCAGAACCACCTCAAAATCAAGGTTCAAAAGTGATACCTGGCCAACATGTCACCCAAAAAGGGAACTTCTACACCAAATAAGCCTCTAGACAATCCTACTTGGACTCTTGATGAAGGTGAAGAAATGCGTAGGGACATAAATGATTTACAAAAGAATATAGTAACAAAAGATGAACTACAAGAGATGGAAGCTAAGTTGGAGGCAAAGATGGATGGTTTAAAAGAGAAGATCATGGAAGTATTGAAAAATTTCGTAACAGAGAAGACACCTGAAAGTGAAAATGCATCCCATGAAATTCATGATGAGGTCACAAGGAAGGGGAATCAAGGATGGAGAAACTCTGACTTTGGCTTGAAGAACAACCATTTTCCTAAGATCGATATGAGGAAGTTTGATGGCAAGGACCCAATCACATGGATACTTCAGATGGAGCAATTCTTTGATCTACATAATGTGCCACATACATAAAAGGTATGAATTGCTTCTTTATATTTAGAACATAATCAATTTGTATGGTATCGATGGCTTTCTTCTCGCAAATCACTCGTCACTTGGACAATTTTCACAGAAGAAATGATAGCACACTATGAGGATACAAGGAGCAATACCTTCTTTAGCCAATTGATAAATCTCAAGCAAAAGAGCTCAGTTACCGAGCACATTGATAAATTCCAAAGATTGAATATAAAGGTAACCGATATTCCAGATGAGCACTTGATTGATGTATTCATAGGAACTTTAAAGGATAACATTCAACATGAGGTTCACCTTTGGGAACCCAAATCATTGGAGAATGC
>ML800092.1:123673-139547 GCA_009831015.1 Picea engelmannii
GGTTATGCCAGAGATGTTGAGGTTCTCATGTGATCTACAATGAACACATGTCCCCGAGTTGGAGCCAGATGTTATCCCCTAACCTAGGGATAACTAAGGATATTATGTCTTGAGGTTCACAGGTCCTAGACATGGAGTATTGAGAGCCAGATCGACTTCAGCATGGCCCTAAAGGGCCCATCCTTTCATTCTTCAATGCCTCCACTATGTCAACAGCAGCAACATCCAACACATTGGCCTAGTCTGGCAGCAAAGATGGGTCTTGCTCCATGATTTTATGAGTTCGGGTATCATGGTATGTGTCACTTTGATCCTCAAAACCTTTAAATATGTGCACTTAATTCCTTTTGCTTCTAACGTGTGCTTGGACCTTATGCTTTTCCACTTGACCATATCGAGGGGGATGACAGGATGCTCTAGTAAGTTGGTACCCATAGGGTTTGAGTTGGCACTAGGGGGATTCATTAAAGGCCATCATCCGCTCCCACCATACTTGCCACTTTTCATCTTCTTCCCACTCATCCATCCCATTACACAGGTCTAGGCATTGAGTTGGCCAAATATCTAAGGGTTGTACCTTACCTTGTGGTAAGAAGGGGCTAAAGACCTAGAGGGTAAAAGTAGATGGAAAAAGGTAAAATCCAAAATAATGAAACCTTGAGATGCTTCACCCAAGGATCCCTGAGAAAGCAATAAAATGATTCTCGGCAAGAAACAGAGGGAGCCATAAAAAATAATAAAACAAGACCTAGTTAGAGGATAGGGGATCTCATCACGAGCCAGCCTATTAGGTCCATGGGCATGTATCGGTATGACACTACCAACATCTAGTCACCATGCCAGGGTAGTGGCTCTTGGTGGAATAACCAAGAGAAAGGAGGTCTCATAACGAGCTAGCCTTCTAATTTCCACAAAATGCTTGTGGGTAACATTGCCACCATTGGTCATCACACCGGGGCAGTGTCCTCTAACTAGTCTCTTTAAAGAAAATCAATAAGAATAAAATATAAAAGGCATGAATGGGCTTGGAAACATTTGCATCCATGATAGGTACAACTCACCCTCTTCAGAGGCACCCACAGGTAAGCCATACATTTCCCTACTATCATTGCACCGCTTGCCCAGACATCCCTTACCACCTCATCCACTCACATGACCTAGATTTGACTTCTCTCGGAAACATCCCACATCCAATAATCATTAGCCCAATAGGACGTCCTAGCGTTCCCTCCAAACTTGGCTTGCAAATTAGCATAATGTCTTTGCACACTTGTCCGAGTAAAAAGGGTTTTATGCACATGTTTAATAATTTGATGATTAGATGTCATTGACATTACTATGATCCCGACTTATGAGCCCATAGAGGGTGTATCCGTTGATGTTGCAGGGCCACACCTGATGGATAGGTACACATGGGGAGATGATTATTTTGGACCTCCATGGGGCTAAAATCCCACCAAATGGATGTTGAGACCCCAGCAGGGGGTAAAGACAGATCAAAGGATTTCACTAGAGAGAGAGGAGGATTTTTCACCAGGGGCAGCCTGGCAGCCCTGGATCCAGGGGGTTGTTCCCTTTCCACCATGATGTAGGCCTTGGAAGGCCCATGACATCATCTAGGTCATCCAACATTTTGGGATGTTTTGGAGGCAGTTGTGTGCCAAGTAGCACATGTGGTAGGTTCCTAAGGCCCAAGAAGACCTAATGTTTTGCTCGAGGAGGCCAATGTTACCAAAAAAGGGCATAATGTCACCCTAAAAGGGCATCACGTCACCTTAGCATCTTGTTTTAGGGTTTTATTATGACATTTAATGTAAAAACTAGATATTATGTGTAACTCGCCACGTCGGCCTTTTTTGACATAATTCTGGTCATTAGTTTTGTATAAATAGGGGGAATATCCTCCTTATTTTTCATCATCTTTCACTCACACTTGTGAGGTTTCAAATTTTTTCCCTAATTAGGGTTTTATGACTGAAATTTAGTGCGCACTTGTTGAAGAAAGGTTGATCTTTGTGTTTTTTGGCATTTTCTTTGTGGAAAGTCTACAACTAGGTGATAAGCTAGATTATTCTTGCTGAATGTAAGTAAAATTCTGCAATTCTTCTTTCTTTTGAATGGTTATAGTGTTTTTACTTTGCATTTTTCTAAGATTATGAAATTTCTAGCTTAAAACCCTAGGAGATTAAGCACGTGTTATTGTCCTTATCTCAATTGCTACCCGCCTACTAGATTGTGCCAAGGAGCCATTTTTCTTGAATCCATTGCTAAGGGCCTTGCCATTGCAACACCCTAGCGCTTGTTTCTTCATCTTAGTCATCACTTTCTTCATATTTGAGTTAAAGAGGGAGGGAAAATATACTAAGGCCTTGGGTTACCTACACCTTAGTAGTCATTTTCCCCTAGGGTTTGGTGGTTGAAGCCTTGGCTTACCAACACTTCATTCATCAACCCCTCTTGTCTTTGGCTCTCCTACTATCATCCTTTTTCTTCAAAATTTATTGCCACTTTATTGACTCCATTTTCCCTATTAAAGAACTAGTCTAAGTCCTCCATTGAGTAATTGATCAATACAACCTTCAAAACCTATTCTTTGAACAACCTACTAACACTTTCTAAGCCTGGAATAGCTTGATCAACTAACCTACTTGTTGTTGTTACTAAAGCAAGTTATGGCCATTAAATGCAGCATTAAAAGCTCATAAAGAAATTTTAAAATCTGAATTATACTTTGTCTCATGTGCTTCTGTCAAATACTAATATTATGACTTCAATGGTTAATGGTTTTTAGTCATTTTGAAGCTAGTTTCAAGAAATTTTATGTGAAGTATTTCTCTATAAACATTGTTGTTATAAGATTTTTGTTTACTTCATCATATTTGGTAAATTTCTTTATTTCAGAAAGTCAATGGTTTTATGAAATGATAACCAGCAAGTGCTCTTGCAAATATATAGTTTTCTTGTTGCTTTGTTCCAGGCAGGTACACTTCTGGCATATTATCTCTTTATTGGTTATTTATTTCTGATCGGTGGTGACTTGTGAGAGGGGACCTTTACCTAGCTATTTTCACTTTGCCTTCTCAAAACCCAAGGTCACCGAGGACTCTCCTACCACCCTAAATAGAAAGAGACATCCTATTAAAGTGACAGTGATAGGATTAGTCTCCAGTTACGCCAATTTGCTCTTCTTTAACCTTTCCTACTATCAAATTATAAATTGTGCGATAATAATTTTATAACCTAATTGGAAAGATGATTGAAATCAAATATAAAAAAGTTAATATCAAATAAAAATGAAAGAGGATGGAAAGAGGAATGACAAATGAGACTTGTCACATTCTTATTAAGAATTTGAAGCAACATAATTATGATTGCAGTTTTTTCTTAGTTACTGCTAATGAGAAAGTGAGTGTTAAAACATTTGATATGTTAGTTTGAAACTCAACTCTTGAAGACCAACAACACATCAATTGTACATGCCATTAATTTTTTAGGCAAGCCCCTATATAAATTGTGCATTTTCTTTCAAAGCTTAGTTAAGACCTTTCAAATCATGTATTTTATCTTGAAGCTCAATTTAATACCTTTCAGAACCATCCATTTTTTATGCAGATGTAATACCTTTTAGAACCATCCATTCGTTATGCTAATGTAAGACCTTTCAGGATTTTCATTTGTTTCCCTAAAGGCAATGGTTGTGGATATTTTTGAATATGTATTTCAAAAAAGAGATGCTCATTGCAAAGTCCTGAAAAATAGAACCTAAAATTGACACCCATCATTTATTTCACTTGAAGGCCAGGCTTTGGTGCTTCTAAGTAATGTACGTTGTTGGTAGACTATTATTTATGGGTATTCTTGTATAAATTTGAAAAGAAAAATACCTTTTATTAAAAAAAAATCAAGGCCCCCCTAGGACATTCCAATGTCCCCTTCAAGAGGATATGCCCCAGGACACCTCTTTTCCCTATGGAAACCCAAGGAAAATTTAGTACAGAATGGTGATATTGTGGTGGTGTATGATACAAAAGCGAGAGGAAATGATGCTGATGAGTGAGGGTGGGATATGGAATATTTGGAGCTACCTGCAGATGTCACAGCTAGAAATGTTGCAGGAACAACTCATAGTGTCTCTTGTTACACCATCACCAGGTATGTCAGTAAGTCAAATCTCGATATGGAAATATTATCTTGTAGGTTATCAAGCAGTTTTTGGTAACAGTAATATAGCCATGTGATTCTTAAATCGACAACTCAGTTTTCTAGAGTGATACTGCTAGTCCAAATGTCATAGGTCCATCAGCTTTGGTATTTAGGCTTTCTTTATTAGATGAGAAACTTAGACTATCTTACAAAGCCACAACAAATGGGAATTTTAGTGAATCATTGAGATGCAGGTCAAGAGAAAGGAAGTTAAGGGTGATATTGTTCAACAGCAAGAGCTTGCAGCCTATTTTAATCATTGCAACCTTCAAAAAGTCCATTTGAGGTTGGATTTGTTGAATACAATGGGTGTTTGTTACAAGGGCGGAAACTTCGATACAACCGCTAACTTTTCTTGGTGACTGTTGGAAAGTGAAACCCTTATAAACCATGCAAAAAAGGCTTAACAAGCTCTGCAGGCATGTGAGAGGAAGTTGTAGAATGTTAAAAAAAAATGAATTATGACTTTAGAAAGACTTTTGTTGGTGGTGAAGCAACTTATACACCTATGTACTGTGGTCAAAATAATTTTCACTTTCAATATTGTACAGCATGCTTTACTCCAATCATATCAGGAAATATTTTCCCTATATGTGAGCTTGCAGTTGTGGGTTCCTATGTTTCTAGGTTACTTTGCCTAACTGATCAGATAAGGTGATGTCGACATTAGACACATCTTGAATATGCATTTTTATTTCAAGAAGTTTCATTTCCCACACATATGTCTAAATTGATGTTGTACACTCTACCTTTAAGAACCATGTTGAAATATATAGCAGGATAATCTCTAACAAGTCTTGGACAAACTTGAGAGGCTCTTAAGAGATTGGAATAAATAATTTAGTGACACAAAAATGACAGTAGAAGTAAATTTTTCCATGTTTAAAAAAAATTGACATAACCAAAGACATATTTCATGGAAAAGAAGTAGAAAGACATCAACAAATTCTAGAAAGCACCTATCAGATGGTAAATAATAATTTCACTCAAGATTCTAATGCATTATTGAATGCATTGAAAACTCTCTATTTTAGAAACATACTAGATCAAGTGTGTGGGATTCATCTTCAAACAAATCAATTGATGTTTGTAGGCTTGTAGGATGGCATCCCTACCCACAGGGGCCTATGGGCATAGATGGAATCCTACATGCATCTAGGATGCCTATAGGATTCCATATCTGCCCACAAGCCCATGTTGGTAAGGATGCATGCATGTAGGATGCCATCTCTACCCATAAGCCCCTATGGGCAAGGATGCCTTCCTACAAGTCTGTAGGATGCATTTAGGATGGCATCTCTACCCACGGTCCCATTTGGAAAGAGATGCCATCCTATAGGGGCCTCTATGGGATATATTTAAGTAGGACCATATGTAAGAAACTCATCTTTAAGGGGGTCAAGATCCAAGTGCAATCCAAGCGTAATACAAAATTTTGAGGCCATTGAATCCATATGTGTGACAATAATCAGTTATCCAATCAATGATGCTACAAAGAGGATCGGTAAAAGAGTCAACATTGTCACCCAAGGTTGATCTAAGACTCATGTAAACCCAAACATGTCATTGTTAGGGAAGATTACGTAAGCTTCTCCCAGTGTCCATGATTTTGATGTGGCTGGAAAAAATGAATATATAAATGATGTCATTGAATTAATATAGTGATCATGTCCTAGAGCCTATAACTATAGTGATTAATATAGTTATTGGTTTTAGAATTTTTTATGGATTTGGGGTGATGAGATATATTATATGAGAATTTGTAGTCTATTAGCTTAAGATTTAGGAATTTTTGTAGAAGTGGAAGAAGGTTATGTGTTCAACTAAAAAAAAGAAAAGAAAAGTGAGAGAATTCAGTATCTATGCAATCACTAGAGGACACAAAGTGTAGGATGTAATGTTGGACTTGGGAAGACAATAGGGCAAGTCAATATATAGTTCTTGAGATGACTATGGATGTGATGTACATGTCCCTCCAAGGCCAGGTACCACGCCACCTAAAAACTTCTCTCTAATGCTTTGATACCATTTTGTAATGTCTCTGGCCACCCAGGCTAGACCATGCTACCAAAACTCTGCTCTGTTCAAGATTTGAAACTGTTCTTTTGTAAATTCCATCCTTAGAGGCCTATTGGAGTATGCCTCAATTAAACATTGCGGAAGACATAATACATATAAATTTAATATATGATTTAAATTATGCTATCACACTGCATAATGAAGAATAAACAGTAAAAGCATGCATGCAGTATTCACAGGAAAAACCCATAAACATAACAGCATATATAAATACACAACATGTAACCAAACATGGAAATGGTACTTATATTTTTATAAGAAGACCATCGACTGTGTGCAGACATTCCACGAACCTCCCAGTCTTAGACCATGCTACTCCAAGCTATCAAAAATGGGTCACCCCCGAGCTGGGACTAAACTCCACCGAGGGCAAAGGAAATCCTAGGCTAGGCTGAGACTATGGAAAGTTGCACAATGAAATAGGAAGGATTCCCTCCAAGGATCCTACTTATTCCCACCACTCATAGACTCTCATTCCCCACATGATTGTCTCGCCTTGGGAATATACACCTTCACTTTTCCACAGTCCATCGGCTACTCCACTTCCCTTCCAGGGCTTCAGCAACAAGCCAGATTAGGAATTCTCGTAGCTCTGTAGCTGTTGCTAGAATCCCTCCAGGAGAAATCACTTCACCATTAACCTCTCTCACCTAGAGAGAGTTGCTCACTGTCCTGACAACCTACTTCTTCAACCCACGGGTCTGAAAAACCACCTCTTTAACCATAGGCCTTACAACCTACTTTTTATGTCTAGCACTTAAATCAACTAGGTAACCACGGTAGAAAAAAAAAGTAAGGTAAAGGATGGCTCAACAATTACATATGTTCACAATGGAAGAGGGTTCAACAATGGCATAAATGGTTGAATACGTCCTGCTCAGTGTGTGATTGAATGGGACAATGGATGGCCAAAATCGAGAGTGAACTCGTGAGGAAAGATGGCAAGAATGATCAGAATGGTGAGAGAAAACCCCCACAACGATGGAATTTCCCACATAAATTTACATGCGTCATGAATGACACTTGGCTCTCTAGGAGCTTGTTCCTCTCCACTTAGAGTTTGTTCCTCTTCCCCCAAAGTAACTTAGGATAACTGGGTTTATTTCCCCAAACTTTAGTAATTTAGGAAATACATTATAATATTCCTTTGGAGATAGGCCATCAAGATTAACCTCCTTCCCTAGCCTCTTAGACCCTTCCCTTTCCCTTCCTAGTAGAGATTAGTCCCCCATCATTGTTTATCATGCTCAGTCTAGACACAATGATGTATTATATTAATGATATGAGTGTTACATACACAAAAATATACTCGTTGTCCTTTGCATCTAAGCTCATTGGCCTAATCATCTCATAATCCTCGTAGCTTATAATTACTTGGCTCACCAACCTATCAGATAGGTTTTCAATACACAATTACAACCGAGGCTCGGCCTTGGGATATTACAATCCCCTCCCCTTATTTATGCATTGTCCTGAGTGCATTATATACCATGTATAATTCAAAATTCTTCAAAAAGCTCCAAGCTTTTGTTATTGGAAACTTGTTATTCACCTGGTGTTCTTCTTTCAAGCACCTATTTTGGTATTCATAGTATAGTTGGAAGTCATTTTCTCTACTCCATAGAGCTGCTTCATGAAAGAATTCAGCTCACTGTTCCATTTGACACACCCTCCTTATGGTAGCTACTATGCCATAAGCATTCCTGAGTTGCCTCTTCCTTGTTTCACTCACCCTTCCAGGCTCAGGAATCCTTTCACTACTACATAGTCCATCAGCGATCCATATTTCCAAGGATTTCATACACAACGAGAGCATCAACCCATTACCAAAACCTCTCATCAAGGTTTTCCATTAAAGGGATTCAGTGTCTCCAACAATAGTTGTTCTTCCAACATTCCAACTTTGACCAATATTGTCTCATCTGCATCACACACATGCAGTTATCATGAGAGAACATAAAATAATTCATCTAGAACTCAAACTTATTTCATAAGAAATTCAACTTTTCTCAAAATATGAAATTATATTTCATAATTTTTCACTATTGCAATAATAGGATGCAGTCTTCCTTCTGGCTTTCAGCAAGCACCCTATTGAATACCATTTTTCTTGCAATGCTTCTATCTTGCATTTAGCCAAAAAAATGTCAATATTTCCTGTACATCATACTTTTATTGCAATATGTACAAAAACCTTATAACATGATCTTAGAATTTTCTACATTGATCAATTCAATCACAACTACAAAACAATTTATTAGATAAAATGAATTATCATTCTATGCATATGCTTGTTCATAATTAATATCAGTAAGTTCATTACCTTTTTTTTTCAACAGAAAATTTTATGTAGTCAATGCTCATGTAACTACTTGACTTGCAACTTTCATGTTGCAATGTCTAACAACTCCTGAAATGTTCTCAACTCCACGAGTTAGCAACACTTCAGTCGTTAGTATAATTATTTCCATGCAATAATATATATGCATGCACTCAAAAAACGCATTCAACAAATTCATTTAAGTATACAATTCTACCATGCCTAAGCGCAACTCTGCCACTTACTATGCATGGGTGCAACTCTCAATGTGTATCTATTCAATGCACCTTTGCATTGATTTTTAGAATGATCCTTATCTAAGTCATGTATCTCACTATCCATAAATTGGAAATCTGGCCAATGTCTTGACACCTTCTCGACACACTTCCCATTGTCTTCTCGATTATTAGGATGCCTTCCTTTCCGACCTGAACACTACACCAAGAATATAATTATGCGGTGTGCATTAGTGTTACCAAAAAGGTTGCAGTCCGAGTATTATTTAAAGATAGGAAGCTTTTGAGTATTTGTGTGGTATATAACCTTTCCATATCCATACCTTGCCATATCCAACCATGTCCTGGTCTCATGCATGACCATTTTTCATGGCATCATTCCTATAACAAGTTCTTATCTTTTTATTTCTTTGGTTTTACCCCATAACAAAAATATCATGACATGTTACTATGTCAGTCTGTGCATTCTAAAGATAAAATATTTGATATCTATAGCATGCCTCTAGCCTTTACCACACCTAGTGATATCTTATTCATGTTAATGCATTTAAATAATACCATATTATGTATTACAAAATTCTATTTGGGGAAATTCTCACCTAAATTCCCCTTTGAAAATTATTTAACATAATTTCCCAAGAAATACTTACCTACCTAGCTACCATTAAATAAACTTTATGTTACCTAGTTAGCTAATGATAGTAGAAGATTTCAAGCCTCTTTATCAGGCTTATAACCAACACTTTAGTTTTATGTTGCTTCCTTACGTATGCAACAACATTATCAACAACACTTGCAACATGCAAGCATTTTCTCTTTAGGGTTGTCCCAACAAGCCATAACATAATTGTTGTTATAGTAATTGCAACAACTTGTTTCTCCTTGTATCACCTTTCCTTGTTGAACCCAAAAGTCTTCAATTCTTCTTGGATTCCTAAATCTTCTTGTGCTCTCGTTGTAATCACCATGCGTGATTATTTTTTACCTGAGCACTTTCTAGCCAAATTACTCTTGGTTTCCTTTCCTTTTCCAGCTTAATACTAAGTTGATATTAACCTTCAACTTTTATTTATTTTGTGGATCTATCTATCCCAACTCATACTTGGACGAATTACAATTCCAAAACATGTTGTTTTATAGACCTTGGATTCTTCAACATCCATTTACTTTTCAACTGAACTACTTCAGCCCTTTCTTGACTGACTACCTTAGTACTTGAGGTTTCTTGTACCCTTCTCTTCTCTTTTCCCACTAGTCCTAAACTTAACTTGCATAGCCAATCTCTAGCATACTGTAAGGATGCACATATTCCCCCTTTGTTAGCTGCATATAATTATTTGACATCCATTTTGAAACATTTCTTCTGTTGCCTTGCTGAAATTTCTTTGATAGCTCCAACCCTGGGAATTCCTTGGATTGTCCTCAAATTTCCTTCTTCGTCCAGGCAAGTGAATGCCTTGTTATGATAGTATAATATAGCACGATGTTGTTCCAACCAATACATACTGATTAATCAGTCATATGAACCCAACAACAATATGTTCAAGTCTTCCTTGGTACTCAACCCATTCATGTCCATTGGACATGACTTAACCAACTCAACAACTTTTCCTTTGGCTCCTGTAGCCAACTGTACCAACAAAGATTTCCCATGTTTTCTTCTTGGAAATATAAATCATTCCACTACCTTGGGATCTATATAAATATGACCATCTCCTTAATCAATTAAAATAGTAAAGGCATGGTTATTGATCATACCTTCTACTTCAATCATGTGTGATTGAAACTCTGCTTGCGTGTTGTCCAGGGATGCATACATCCTAGTTACACTTCTTCCCATGTCCTCCATTGTTTCAGCTTGATGTACATTTTGGAAAACTCTCACTTTGTCACTTTTGTGAGGACATTCTATATACATAATATCTCCTTTACAACCCTAACATTGAATAGGTGGCTTGTTTCCCTTCTTCCTTTGTTCCATCTTGAACTTCTTTTTGTCCTACCAAGACTTATGGAAAGTAGGCTTTCCTTTTTCTTTTCTTTTTTGATCATATAAGCACTTAGCTCGCCTTATGGTTTCCTCCAAAATTTTAGAATCATCATACTGAATTTTATCATTGATCAAAGATGGTAGCCCACTCAGGTATCTCTAGATCTTAACTGTCTCATCCTTGATGAAGGAGACATACTTCAATAGTTCTACAAAATATATCCTTTTGAATCATCCACCTAGGCCTCTTATGCTTCCTGGCAGGGGATGAACTTGAGTTGCTATGTGCTCCCCTTTTGGAATGCCTTTGAGAGTGTTAGCAGTGTCTACTAACACTCCTTGATTTTGTTTTCTCATCGAGGGACCTGTGGCTTCCTGATTTGTTGGAGCCACTCCCATTATCCAATTTCTTTTCAATTCTATTCATGCTCTTTATTAGCTTCATGCTGAAGTCTTCCAGCTACTCCTTGGCATTCATAAGCCTTACATTATCATCCCTGTGACTTTAGACCTCTATCTGTAACTTTCTGATGGTATCAACCATATTTATGTCTTCATCCTTTCCTTCTCCATGCCCATTGAATATTGTTTCTTCAACTCCCAAATGGACATCCATTATTCTAATCACATCTTCCTGATTATAAGTCACTTGTGCATCTTCCATCCCTCTATACTCTGTGATAACTCTGTTCTTTTCTGACAGTTGTTAACTCCTCCGAAAATGTGCAACCAACATAACTTTTTTAGGCTAAATGTTCTCAAATAATTTTCATCAAACATGAACCATTTTGATTCATTAAAATATTAGCCTTCTTTCTGATGTTTTCTTGAGAAATTGACTATCCAGAACCAATTTATGGGTGAAACATTACCTTCTACTATTCAATACCTTTCCAATGTCTGCTTCCATGATTAATTCAAAGTTTTGAGCAAGAAGTTATGGCTACTTGAACAATTTGTCCCTTTCCTACTCTTTAAAAAAAAAATCGAGCGCTAGCCCCTTTCCTTCGGCCCCCAAATTCATGTGACCGGGGATTGAGACCAAGCGCTAATCATTAGGCGCTTATCCTTTTGCTTTGGGGCTTCGTAAATTTGGGGCTTGGAAGGATCTGCACCCATTAGCATACATTTTCCCTGAACGTTGATTCTCTGAATACTTGGAGGACATACCAATCAACAGTCCTTATTCCTTGTCTATATCTATGATGGATAGGAGCTCTGGGAATCTGGGCTTCGACGGTTTCCAAAGTACGTCACAAAAAAACTCTGGGCTTCAGCAGTTTCCAAAACACTTCACTACCAATCTCCCAAAGTGGATACCCATCAGATATCCCCTCTCTTGCCTCCACATGTCATCTATGATAAACGGTCACAATGGAATCTAGCTTTCGGGCCTCCAGAAGTCCTCGACCAAAACAATTCTACAATGCAACTCCCCGAAGTACCCTTCCTTCGGACTATAGAATCTGGCACCACGTGTCCTCTATGATCAACGGTCACGATGGACTCTAGCCTTTAGGCCTTTGAAAGTCTTTGATCTCAACTTCTTAAGCCTTGAATTCTCCAGACCACGGGATCTACCATCATGTGTCCCCTCCCAATGAACGACGAGGATTTACTCCGCTCTTCGAAGCTTAAGGGTTTTCACTTCTCTCAACTTTTATTCCTTCTTAACGCCAAAGTGGCAAACCCCTGGGGTCCAATTAGTAGTGCACACCTGGGTATTACGTGGAAGAATGACACTTGTCAAGTTCTAACTGCCAAATCATCCTTTCAAAAGCACAAAACACACTGACACGTGGCATGCATATTTTTTGTCCATGTCACCTCAGGTGACGTCACCGCCATGTCACTTCAGAAATTCGGAGGTTTGGAAGTTCTTCCAACAACTTTTCCCCAAACACCAAACTGTCAAACTGCTTAACTTCTCGGGGCCCACGTAGTACGGCTGTCACCAATCAAAGTGGTGACACGTGGCCCAACCGTCGAGTGACACGTGTCAAGTTCCAATTGGTCCTAAGAGCCTGTCAAAAGTATGGAAATGAGTGACACGTGACAAACCTAGGTAGGTCCATGTCACCCTAGGTGACATCATCTTTCCACGTCATACCCAACGCTTCTGGACTTCAAGGATTTCCTATCTTCAACACTTTCCCAAAACCGTTGAACTGTTGAACTGGTCCATGTCACCCGGTGACATCATCATGTCACATCACTTTGGAAAATTGGGACTTTGGTGATTCTTATTATTGATACTTTTTGTATAACTGTATCATCGAATAGGTCCACATCATCTTTGATGTTTCGGGACTTCGACAATTCGGTATATATCTTCTCATCTTTTCAATTACAAAATTCTTGAACTGTCGATTGTCCACAGTTGCTTTTCGTAGTTTCGGGACTTCAGAGATTCTCTGCTATAGCTTTAAAAAAAACATAGGGGAGAATTCTGAAGGACCTATGTGCTTAACCTCTATGCACCTTCTTCAGATCTAATGGTTGTGAGGGATATGTCTTCTTCCGAACAGATCCAATGACCTAAATTTAACTTTATGGCCCAATACCATGTCTATTTTGGTTTATCAAACCTCTATACCTCCTGATCTTTCCAATACCACCCAGGAGCTCTCTCATCACCCTTTTGGCACTCTATACGTCAAAACCATATGGAATGCTTACTTCAAATTCCACATTTGTGGCCCATCCAGGTTCAGTGTTGAAACCATGGGCTCTGATACCAATTTGTGATGTACCCGACCCTCCAAGGCCAAGTACCATGCCACCTAAAAACTTCTCTATAATGCTCTGATACCATTTTGTAACGTCCTTGGCCACCTAGGTCAGACCACACTACCAAAACTCTGCTCTGTTCAAGCTATGAAACCGTTCTTTTGGAAATTCTATCCTTAGAGGCTTGTTGGACTATGCCTCAATTAAACTTCACGGAAGACATAATACATATAAATTTAATAGATGAATCACATTTTGTTATCACACATCATAATGCAGAAATAACAGTAAAAGCATGCATGCAACATTCACAGGCAAAACCCATAAACATAACAACATATATAAATACACAACATGTAACCAAACATGGAAATGGTACTTATCTTTTTATGAGAAGACCATTGAATGTGTGTAGACCTTCCACGAACCTCCCATCCTTAGACCACATTGCTCCAAGCTATCAGTAGTGGGTCACCCCCGAGCCGATACTAAACTCCACCCATGGAAAAGGAAATCCTAGCCTAGGTTGAGACTATGGAAAGCTGCATAATGCAATAGGAAGGATTCCCTCCAAGGATCCTACTTACGCCCATCGCTCATAGACTCTCATTCCCCACATGGATGTCCCACCCAGGGAATATACACCTTCACTATTCCACAGTCCATTGGTTGCTCCACTTCCCTTCCAAGGCTTCAGCAACAGTTTGGATCAGAAATTCTTAGAGCTCTGTAGAAGTTGCTGGACTCCCTCCAGGAGAAATCACTTCCCCAACAACCTCTCTCACTTAGAGAAAGTTGCTCACAGGCCTGACAACCTACTTCTTCAACCCACGGGTCTGACAACCCGCCTCTTCAACCACAGATATGATAACCTGCTTCTATCCAACTCTTAAATCAACCAGGTAACCAAAGTAGCAAAAACAGGTAAGGCAAAGGATGAATCAACAATTACATAGGTTCCCAATGGAGAGGGTTCAACAATGGCAGAAATGGATGATTGTGTCCTTCTCAATGTGTGAGTGAATGGGACAATAGATGGCCAGAATCAAGAGTGAACTCGTGAGGAAAGATGGTAAGAATGATCATAATGGTGAGAGAGAACCTCCACAACGATGGAATTTCCCACATAAATTTGCATGTGTCCTGGATGACACTTGGCTCTCTAGGAGATCATTCCTCTCCACTTGGAGTTTGTTCCTCTCACCCCAAAGGAACTTAGGATAACTGGGTTTATTTCCCCAAACTTTAGTAATTTAGGAAATACATTATAATATTCCTTTGGAGATAATCCCTCAAGCTTAACCCCCTTCCCTAGCCTCTTATCCCCTTCTCTTTCCCTTCCTAGTGGAGATTAGTCCCCCATCCTTGTTTATCATAGTCAGTCTACATGCAGCGATGTATTATGTTAATAATATGAGTGTTACATATACAAGAATAGGCTCATTGACCTTTGCATCTAATCTCATTGGCCTCATCATCTCATAAGCCTCCTAGCTTATAATAACTTGGCCCACCAGCCTATCAAATAGGTTTTCCATACACAATTACAACCAAGGCTCGGCTTTGGGATATTACAATGGACAATTGAGAGCATGGATATTTTTTATAGTGTTGGTTGTGTGCAATGGTAGTGGCACCATTGATCAAGTCTGAGAAGAAGAAATAACAAATGTAGGGTTCTTTGGATGAGGAGTAAAGGTTATAGGACCATTGGGAGCACTCTAAGTGTGGGGGTTGGAATGAGAGTTAGGGTTTTTGGAGGCTTGGAAATTAGTCCACCATTGAACTTTAAATTCAACTTCCAAGGCATGTTCCAAGTCCTAGTCAAGGGAAACACTTTATAACATGGAAACATTGAACCTAACTAAAGACAATACACTAGAATTAAATTTAACAATAAATACCTCCTCTAGATCTAAAACTTGGAGTTTAATGTGAATCCAAGTGAACACCTCAATATACTATTGTAATTTCTTTGTAGGTTCTTGACGAAGATGATACCATATGGACGGTAGATTTGTGAGGTGGCTTGGATGGTAAAAATACTATTGGAAGGTTTAAAATAATACCTCCCAAGTGGTGATACAATAAATACCTCCTCTAGATCTAGAACCTGGAGTTGAATGCAAATCCAAGTGAACAACTCAATGTACTATTGTAATGTATTCCTAGGTTCTCGACAAGGATGATACCATCTGGATAGTATATTTGTGAGGTGTCTTGGATGGTAAAAATTCTATTGGAGGGTGTCAAATAAAACCTCCCAATAGGTCCACACAATATGAAGAAATATTAAAGAACTCATGCACATAGTCA
>ML800092.1:143021-157003 GCA_009831015.1 Picea engelmannii
TTTTCTAGGATTTACACACCTTTAAGATTTCTAGAAATCATGATGCTTATCTTTCCTTTGAAACTAATTCCTTGCTTAGTTATATTTTGACGATTGTTGGCCTAGACTCTACCTTTGAGAGGAACCCTAGATCAGTGGTTTCATAGGTTTTGAATTAGGGGAGGTTTCAAATGAGACATATTTTGGCTTTTCCTTTATCTTCAAAATTCCTCCAGTACAATCCATATTGATTATCTATGATGCCTTTGTAAAGGGTTAGAAAAAAATTACAGATTTGGGCAACATTGCTAATCTGGGGTCTCCTTCATCACTCAAGCTAGGGCCTCCTTTGTCTCATTGTTAGTCCTTTGTCACTCTTTGTCACTCTCTGTCTCACTATGTCTCATGTTTTGACTCTTGAAGCCAGGGTCGAGCTAGGCCAGTAATAATGATTCAATGTCAGGGTCTTGCTCTTGTTCGAAGGGTTTTATTTGTCATTTTCTTTGGTTTTGCAATTTGTTGCAGGTTTTTCATTTTTGCGAGTTTTATAAAGTATGTATTATTAAAATGCCATATAATTTATATATATATATATATATATAGTACAATTAATATTAAAGTTGTTGGGGTTATAGGCTTTATGGGTAAAGGGTTAGGTGTTAACAATTATGGGGGTTAATTAGGTGTAAGGACTTAATGGACTTAGGAGTTACCAAGGTTAGGGATCAAGTGTTATAGATATAAGTGATTAGGATAATATGGTTTTGTAGGTTAGTGACTTGGGCATGATATAAATGATCATATTAATGTGATTTAAAGTGGTTACAGGGATTAGGGATGTCATTATCGACGATGATGACAATGAAGACTATGACGATGATGATGACAATGATGACAATGATGATAATGATGATGACGATGATGATGATGATGATGATGATGATGATGACAATGATGAATATGAGGAGGAGGAGGATCATGACAACAATGTTGATTGTGGTGATGACAATGACAACGACGGTGATGATGATAATGGAAATGACTCGTCGATGTTGATGACAATATTGACAATGACAATGAGGATGACAATGAGGATGACAATGATGATCATGATGAGATGATGATAATTATGACAATGATGATGACAATGACATTAATTATGATGATGACACTGACAATGACAATGATCATGTTGATGATGACAAATATGATGATGATCACAATGATGATAGTGACAATGCAAGAAAAAAATGATGATGGCATTGATGATCTTATGATGATAATGACAATGATGATGACGATGACAATGATGATGATGAAAATGATGATGATGATGACAATTATTATGACAATATTGATCACGATGGTGATGATGAATATGCAAATGTTGACAATCATGATGATGATCACAATGAAAATGACGATGATGATCACAATGAAAATGGCGATGATGATCACAATGAAAATGATGATGATGATCACAATGATCATGATGATGATAATGGAAATGGAATAAAATGATGATGGAATTGAAGATCTTGATGAAGACAATGACAATGGAAATGATAATGACAAGGATAATCATGATGGCAATGACGATGACCATATTGATCACAATAACATCGACAATGCCACGTCAAATTACATTCAATAATCTCTAAAAACAATATCATTAAATAAATAATAGGAATACCTTAATGAGATCCTATTGGTTTCAAGAATAATTTATTCTCTACTAAACATGGTCAACCACATGNCCCCCTCTCGCATCACTCTCAATTCCCCATACCCAATAATCCATATTAATTTAAACAAAAATTGCACAACTAATAATTTATAATATAAATAAATTATGTCCTAAAAATATTTACAATCACTTCTTTAATTTATGTTTCTTATTTTCATAAAAGTATTAAGTAAATCATCAGACGTACATTGGTCTTCAACCCCTTCAGTTGTTGGACTCTCTTCTAGTCATTCTCCATGACTATGCATCATCTCCACCATTGTACTACTTCTAGTAGTAGGACATACCGATAGTGGAATTCGTTTCACTACAGGGGCATCCACTACAAAAGCATAAAGTTTTAGAAGGACATCGTTATATGTTATTATTATTCAATATATACGACGCAATGTTTCATTAATACAAATATCATGACTATGTTTTTTACCTGGAGGAGTAGTCAACATGATCATTGTCAGTTGATGTTGCAGGGTTAATGTCGATGACAGTGATGATCATGATAATGATGATGATGACCATGATGTTGTTGATGATGATTATGAACATGGAGGATGATGATGATGGAAATGACGATGATTATAGAAATGGCGATGATGATGACAATGATAATGATGCAATGACGCTAACAATGAGGATGACCAAGATTATGACAATGGATGATGATGATGATGGCAATGGCAATGATGATGAAAATGAAAATGATGTGATGATGCTAACAATGAGGATGACGATTATTATGAAAATGGAAGATGATGATGATGACAATGAAAATTATGTGATGACGCTAACAATGGGGATGAAAATGATGATAACGATGATCATGATGAAAATGATAATGATGATGATGATATAATTATGGTGATTAGGATGACAATGATATCATTGACCTTCTTCTCCATCCAACTCTACATCTATATCATCAAGTTCATAATCGTTGTTGAAAGGATTGGCCAGATCAACATTGTCATTGATGTCATTTTCGGTCATAATATCATCATCAATATCATCATCAAGAGCACAATTTTCATCTACATCTGACTGAACTTCTTTGACATATTCATATGACATTGCAGCTACCTCATTCTCATATGCAACTTCTTCTTCATCAATATCATCTTCTTTTGGTACATTATACTTTACATACCTTCCTCTTGAATTATATCTAACATTGTACAACTAACCTACTTTACCTGGAACCTCTGAATAAAAGACATCCTCACATTTTCTTGGAAGAACATAATTTTATGTACCAGGCTCAAATGTCCTTGTATTAACCATGGTAAATCCATTGGCATGCTCAATAAAAATTCTTTCGAGATCGCATTCATTCATTCGTAACCTATACCATTTGACATCGAACAAAACTAACTTGAAGGAATTAAGGTCAAACTCAATTATATCATTCAAATACCCATAGTATCTATTTTTGGATATTGTTGGATGTTTTTCACTTCTAGAGGAAACATTAGTGACCTGAAAGACTGCAGTTATCCCACTATCAAAGGTTTTCTTCTTTTCATCCAACTTTTTGATGTGAAATTTATGGCCATTGCACCACATAGCCTTGTAGTGTTTCTTCTACAATATGCCCGACAAATAAACAATGCATTGTCAATGAATAAACATATTTAGACTTAGTAAAATTTTATAAAAAAAACACACCATGACCTAGATTAATATAATGGAAAGTAACTTAAACATGATGTGGGTGAATTATATATATGCTTTCTTTTTTATCTTTTAAACCATATTCTATTTCCCTCTGAGTAAGTGATCCAGGTGGATATACATGGCCACCCACCTATTCCACAGGCTTGAAAAATAGTTTTCCATCTTGGCAGTTTTTCGGGTTCCAAACTTTCGTGGTCGTTTTGAGGCCCTAAATGACTTTTTTTGGGGATTTGGGGCCCAATTGATTGCCATAGGCACTTACTTAAACTAGTAAAAAATCATTCTTCTTAGTTAGACCTTTCCAACGGTGTATTGAGTGCCCCAAACGGAGATCGTATGCAAAAGTTACGTCCCCGGGAAGTTGACGTATCAACTACCCCCATTGGGGCCCACAAACTTTTTGGATTTTCATCTTCCAGGGTTAGAGTTTGGGATTTTACTTATGTGAAAAAGGCCTTTGGAGCCTCATCATAACAATAATCTTCTTGTGGATGCGAGTAGCCATCACATCTCTTCTCAGAGATAAGTTGCCACCATTCTAGCGAGTCTTTCACTCTGTATTTTTACAGTCTTTGTACATTTTCGCTCATTAATAGAAAATTGTGTATTGTTGTATATAAGTGTTTATGGTTGCATCTCTAATACATTTATGTTATATTATTGGATATTTGAGATATCTCTGTACATTTCTTTATTATATCTCCGCTTTCATTTCGTGCTGAAAATAATCCGGATTAGTAAGATTGGTATCTTAATTATGATGAGCTTCTTTAAGCAATGTAACCACCCCTTCCCATGATAACCTACCATTACATTGTATATTACATTGATCTATCCATAAATTCATCCAACAAATATTGTTTATGAGGAATAAATGTAGTGCATCCCACTCTCGACCAACTGTATGAAAAAAGAATAAAAATTACTAACAATAATAAAGATTAATAATGAATGGAAGAATAAAAGTTAAATAAGTACAATATAGATAAAAAATAATAATGAAAAGTATTATATTAGATATCAGCTACCATCTAATAATTACCTTTCTCTTTCCTCATTCTACCTTTCCTGACCAATACCTCCCCTTCAAATTTGTTGATGGCCTTGATATCCCAAATGTGAGGCACCTTCATTCATGCTGCTAATTTAGGAAGATACTGACTAATATACACCAAGGATTTATATACCATCTATCCCTCCACCATAGAACCTTTAGGACATTCTCTTTATCTAGCTAAAGCATTCAATGACTTCAAGTGCCTCTCCACAATCCGCATTGACCTTGTGTGTGCAGGTCCACACATTTCAATCTCCTCAACTTGGTGTATGAGGTAGTTTCCTTGAGCATTGAAAAATGTTGGACGTAGATACTTCTTCATTTCACACATTAGCCGAGGAATTTCTCTCCTACAATATTTATATCTTCTTTATGGATTTCTTTAGATGACAACCACCTACACATGATTATACAATAAAATCATAGGTCTCAACAACAAGGTACATACAATAATTCAAGTAAAAAATTACATGATGACAAGTTCTACAACAAACATTTTTCTTATCTCATGTATTTTCCAAGATCATACATAACTTGTTTTACATTGTTTTGAAAGATATCAGGGAGAGATAGAGGTAGAACAAACTGTAATTACAAAAAATGAATCATTATTTTTTTGAAAAGAAAACAAAATTAAAATACTAAAAAGAAGTATTACCAAAATATAAATCTACCAAAATAATTACCTTAATGAAGGTATGTCAGTCATGAGTTTTTACCCCACCAAAGTCGCCTTTCTTAGTTAAGATATTCTTTATGTTTGAAGAAAATCTCGTGGGAAATTTCATTTTCCAAATCACCTCTTTTACAACATTTCTTTCTTGCTCTATAAATAACCATGGAAGACGATTTCAGTCTCTGACATTTCTATTTGAATCAATCAAATCGTGCATTGCATGATTAGCTTCCTCAATGTCACTACAAATTTTGACAATTTTTTCTTTGTCATTCCTTCCATATAAAGTCATCCACAACGTTTCAGTTATATTCTTCCTGATATGCATTGTATCAATCAAATGAGTTATTTGTAGGTGTTCATAGTAGGGCATCCTACTGAATTGTATGGGATATTTTTCATTCCTTGTGGAAGCTTCCCATAAATGCCTTGATGGCCTTTATGAGCCATAAATGAAATAGACCTGATCTCACAAAATGGATTGACACCATCAATTGTCGATGAAATCCTAACATTAAGAGGTTCTTCTTTAAAAATTGACCATATTTTTTTGATGTCCCTAAATGTAGAAGCATCTACATGAATTTGAAGAACACCATCTTCACTTATGTGCCATGCATGGTAATCCATAAATTGTGCTATGCTTTCACACCTAAACAGACACTACAAACGTGGAATTATCCAAATATGATGAAGAACCTTGTGAGGCATCTTTTTTGTTACTTGATCGGTTCAATATCTATTGATTTGACATTGCAGGCATTTATTTTCCGATGCATATTGTCCATAATATATAATATGATCATTAGTATATGCATCAATAGCATGATACTACATTCCAATATCTTTCATAATGGCAGATAACTCTTGGTATGTGCGAGGTAAATTATTTGACGGTGGTAAGAAAATTTCACCTAACAATCTATAGCATAAAAAATAACTCGTTAATGTAAATAATAGTAATCATAAATATCACATCCTTAATATATTACACATTAATTGACACTAAAAAAAGAGAAAAGGAATTTTGAACTTTACGTATATGTTACAAAATATATTGTTATGTACCTTAAGATCTGTGTGAGACAAGTGTTTGACAAACCATTCAATACCTTCAAGTTCACCAACAACATTGTAGTTGAGAGAAATTGTTTTCTTGAGCCTTCGTAAAGAGGTTGTTGTTCCTTTTCAAGTAAAGGTATACCAAGAATATCATCAAAGTTGTCATCCTCATCGATAGGAGCAAAGATGTCCTGGATTAATCTATTTATCCCATCTTCTCGATCAATGGTATTATTGGTGTCATCTTCTAATTCCATATAATTAACTTGATCATGACGATATTCAATATCCATACGACCATATTCCTTAACCTGTACAATAATATTTCTACTACTACTAGGCACTGCATATTTCTCCGGCGACAGACACCCGGGAGGATTTTTCTTTATAATTACAAACATTAATCAATGAAATTAATGTATATAACAAATATTAAAATGGAATTTTTTTTATAAATACAGTCAATACAAAGAGTACAATATATAATAATATTGAATAACTTACCATGGGATGATATGAGAACCCCCCTTCAACGTGCCCATATCTCCAACAATGTTTCTTAACTTTGTTAATTACAAGTCTTCTTTTGTTAAATCCCCTTCATTTATTGCAAGGGCATTCAAATTTTGCATTACCCTTTGCCTCCAATGTTTCCTTTAACCTAGAAATCTTCTTTTCATTTTCTTCATGATGCGTAGTGTTGTTAATATTATTTGACGCCATTGGGATTTCCTATTACAACAAAAACCACTAAAGATGCAATATAAGTACAATATACAAATATTTTCTTACAGTACAAATGTCATCGAATATTGACCCCATTTGTACAACTAGAGTTAATTAAGCCATTGTCATCATTGATTTACTAAATGATTATAAGAGTACTAGTCAATGATTACTCAAGAGATCAAAATTAACCATATAAATATATACATTTTAACCACATAAGCTTCAAAGCTTCACTATAATAAAGTAACAAAATCATTAAACAATTATAAAAGAAAACTAGGCCAATATAAGTAATTGAGTAGACATGTTCATACCTATTTCCTAGAGAAATTAAACTTTTGTCCCCACAAAAAATAGGGCCTTAAATTTGGGTTATGTCATGAGTATTTAAAACGAGACAAAGAGATATTAAAGATTTCTAATTTAACCTTCTGAGTACGTCCAAAATCCAATCTATATAAATAAAGAATTTGATGTGAAACAAGGTGCATGCCATAGAAAAGAGACTATTACATGCGTTGAATAATGACCAGACAATCAAGATTTTATATATGTCACACCTACAACAAAATTGTCGAAATATCTAACTTTCGTTTCACTTTTGACGATACTTGACCATGTCAAAGATGACTAAGTCAATTATGTTAAGAACTTTCAAACGGCTATTTGGTTTTTTAAAGACCCACAAACACAGTCGGTATATTGACGCAAGGTCAAACTTCCAATGATCATTGACCTTGTCAAACCTAACTAACTGAAAGTGCAACGTTGTCGATATATCGATGAATGTTTTCATTTTAGTCGATATATGGACCAACGTTTACATTTGTGTCGACATAGAGATGACAATTTAAATTATCGTCTATAGATCGATGAAATATCAAACTAGCGTCATTATATCGACGACCATACCTTGGTGACAAGGACTCCAAATTTTATTGAAACATGGGCTCCCTAACGTCGCAATAGCCCCATACGATGATTTGCATTGAAAATATGAAAAATGTCGAGGAGCACCAAAAAATTATTGAAATTGTAGTAATTTGCAACAATACGATTAATTTAACTTGTGTCATCGTAATATTTTGTCGAATTTTGACCCCATATGTACTAGTGGCCAAATTTATTAATGAATATTGAATACTTAGTGGACCTTATTCCACAAGGATGACCCTTTACATCAATTAACCACACACCAACTAAGTAGTGGGCCTTATTCAAAGAGGATGGCCTTCATACATTAATTAAATAACCCATAATTACCCATAACTAGGGAGGTTAGGATAGGACCCCAACATGCCCTCCCCCTTCAAAATAAGTGTTCTCCTCAAGGTTGGATATCATGTGGAAGTTGCTACAAAATCACTACAAGTTCGCAGGTGCAATCTTCAAGCTATGTATCCTTCCATTTTAATACTTCCTATGGATTCTTCCTTTTGGCCAATACTACCTCAAGATATAACAAATGGAACCCTCCTCATTATGTTCAAGTAGGATGGTCTGAATGTAACAATATGGCTTGACCACTTTCTAAAAATAGGACACATGAAATACTAAGTCGATCTTGGAGTGGGTTAGTGGATCTAATACATAGGCAACTTGTACAATTCACTTTAGGATTTGATAGGGGCCATAGAACTTGGGTGCTAGTTTATGGTGCCTCTTTTCCTTGAGAGATGTCTACTTATAGGGATGGAGATGAAGAAACCCCTGATCCCAATATTTAAAGTGGCACTCTCAGTGATGATGTTTTTCCTATTGCTTCATTCTATTTTGATCAAAGACCAAAGTGTCCTTAACTATATAGAGATTGTTAGTTCTTGTAGTAAGAATGAAATCCACTTCCTTAACCTTGGATGGTATTGGTAAGTATCGGGCCATAAATGGGGAGTTGTGTCCATAGACAACCTCATAGTGTGACATTTTGGTAGCATCAATGATAGGTGGTATTATGTCACCATTCTACAATGGGTATCCATTAAACCCACTAGCTCTATTAGTTAGATGAAAAAAATATCAAATACATTTCTAGGCACTTATTGACCACCTCTATCTGGCCATCTATTTTGGGCATAATAAGTTGTGCTCACTTTCAATTGGGTGCCCTATAATTTAAACAAACAATGCAAATTTTTTTTTATGAAAGTAGGATCATGAGCTATCACAATTGAATTAGGCATGTCGTGTAGTTGAAAAATATGATCTATGAAGTCTTGTATAATATTGGACGACTTAAACATGTGTTTTAGGGCATAAAAGGGGGCATATTTTGAAAGGAGGTCAACAACCACCATGATGGCATATTTGTTTCTATAATTAGGTAGTCCAATGGTAAAATATATGGAAATGTTAACCCAAATTATTGTGTGGATTGATAGACATTATAGTGCCCCAAGTGGGTTCACTATTTCATCTTTATTCCTTTGATATGTGTGGCATTCAACCACAATGGTACAAATGGAGTTCTTCATGCTATCCTAAAAGAATAAATGCTTAACCCATTCATATGTTTTATGAAAGGTAACGTGGCTCAGTGTGGGAGAAGAATGCAATTCCTCTAACACCAATGATCTTAAAGTATAATTATATACCAAAATGATATGCCCTTTATACTGTAATGTGTCATCATGCCAAGTGCAACCAATTCGGTGGGTTGGATTTCTTGTAGTTATTGGAGAAATAGTTGCATGATATTAGCATTAAGTAATCATTTTTAGAGTACCTATGCTATCCAATATGGCACTAATAAGGATGGAGAAAATAGGGACATGTGTCCTACCCTTACTTCCAAGACAATGAATTAATTACTAATCTCCCTTTTCACTTCTTGTAGATGATCTCATAATCATAGCCTAATGTATTAGTGACCCACTTTTGTTTCTCCGGTGGAGTTAAATGTTGTTTCAAAAAGTTCTTCAAATTAATATGGTATATATTTGTAACACACCAGTTTTAATCCCCACAAATTCTAATGCAATTGTATAAATGTGAATTAGGTTGGTGAGCTTATATGATTGGGACAAACAACCCATATTGATTAATATGGTCAGGGGCCAAATTGTATATTATGAACATTTAAATGATTAATAAAAGTAGTAATCACTCGTTGTGATATGAGAGGGATGAAAAACGATGGGGGGGATATGATTCCACAAGAGAGAGGGGTCCAAGGAGGGTTTTATTAATGGGTATTAATCCGACCCACATTACTGAATTATTATCGTTGTGTAAACCTTTTATTTTGTTGTTGATTGTTTCTAAAGCCAATTATTAAACTCCTGTAAGAGGTGGGTGTGAGGAGTCACATCCCATAGTTATTGGAGAGCATGGGTTAAAGTAAAATCATCTTTTGGAAGAGTGGGAGTCAAGCAAGCAAGGGGGAAGAAGGGAATTTTGTATGGAGAATAGAGACAGTCTTACATGTAAGCTTTTGGACAACAAAAGAGGAATTGAGGTGTTGAAAAGAGTGTTGAAATATTGTAACTTCGAAGAATATTATAATTATATTTGAGGCATTATCTTATAGATCAAATCCCCTTTTGTGGATTGATCATGTCGGGTCTTGTATAAGACCAAATCCTCTTTTGTGGATTGGTCATACCATATTTATATGGTGGTATTTGTAAAGTCAACCCCTAGGGTTTATAAAGTGGTTCTAACCACTCTTGGAAGAAGTCGACCCTACTAAGTGAAGAGACATAACCCTAACACCTCCTCACTAGTATTTATAAGTGAGGATGGCACCTCATTTACTCACTCACACACACACACACACACACACACTTCTAGTGTGCATGTTTTGAAGGAAGCTGCAGTTGCAAGAAGAAGGAGAAGAGAGGCACATGCTCAGTCCTAGATTATTCTTGGTGGTTTGGTCTTAGTCTTGGCATTGTATTGGAAATATATCATTGAGGAAGTTTTTGTTGGGTTTTCTCCCCCATGAGGGTTTCCCAGGATAAAATGTTGTGTACCTTGTGATTGTGTTTCTTCCAGTGATCCTCTTTATGTTGTTGTTTTGGAAATGCATTGAATGCTCTAGTAAATTGAAAATAACCTAATAACAATAATAAAATTTAACATGGTTTCAGAGCTTGACTGAATAGAGCACCTTTCACTAGTTATCTAAAAACGTCATTGTTGTCGTACAAGGAAATTAGGGATTTTTAATGAAGAGGAATTTCTGACTAAAAATGATCTAGGAAAGTGTTCCCTACCCTAGCACATATTTTGGTAGCTTGAGCACACCTTTTCAATGGCCATAATATTTGGAAATTCAAACCCTAGTTTTGATCGGTTACCAAAAAACCAGGAAACTAGAAACAGTACAAGAAGTACCAGTCCATATTTGCACAGGTCAAGTTTCAAGGGGTAAAAGTTGGAACTTTTGGAAACAGTCAACTCCAGCCAACTCGTCTCAATCCAAAGCATATCCTGGTAAGTTCATATTCATTTTCTAAGCACTTTCATTTTCTGATCATTTTCCTATCTCCGGGTCAAGATGTCTACAAGCACCAAGCTTGTTGACAAGTTAGAAGGTATGGAAAATTTCCGTGCCTGGAAATACAAAATTGGACTCATTCTTGAAGAGGATGACCTTGCACTATTCATAAAATAAAATGTAACAGAACCCGAAGAAGATGCAGCCAAAGAGAAGTACAAGAAGGATATGATTAGGGCCAAAAGGGTAATTGCAAATTCCATTAAAGATCACTTGATCCCTCAAGTGTCTTCTAAGAATAATCCAAAAGAGATGTTTGATGCCCTAACTATAATGTATGAAGGAAAGAACATCAACCGGAAGATAAACTTGAGAACCCAACTCAAGAATACAAATATGCAGAAAGGAGAAACAATTCAAGACTATTTATCTAGGGTTACTCACTTCAAAGAAAAGTTAGAATCAATTGGAGACAACTTGGATGAACATGAACTCATCATGACAACTCTTAATGGTCTCACAAGAGCTTGGGATGCCTTCATTCAAACCATCTATGCAAGAAAAAAGAAACTCCAATTTGACAATCTATGGGAAGAATGTGTTCAAGAAGAAGCAAGAGTAGCCAACCAAGAAGCCGTACTATTAAGGGATGAAGATCAATCCCTAGTTGTTGATGCTAAAGGAGGAAAGAAAAGGTCTCATTTCCAAAAGGAGACCCACCATCACAAAGAATATCATGCCCCAAAGCGATTCACCCACTTCCATAAAGAATCTCACCCTCCAAGGAGATTCCAGAAATATCATAAGGGTCAAAGAAAAGAAAAACATTTCTCCTCTTATTAATGTTATCATTGTGATAAAATGGGAAATATTGCTAAGAATTGTCCTACAAGAAGGGAAGAATACAAGAAGATAAATAACAAAAGACATCATGCCCATGTAATTGAATATGTTGAGCCACCCAAGAAGGTGACTAAAGAAGAAATTGAAGATTATGTTTTGTTTTCCACCCTCTCAGGATCTGTGACACCTGGAGAGGATACTTGGCTCATAGATAGTGGTGCCTCTAAGCACATGACATGACAGAAAGACATTCTCTCTAGCCTTACAGAAAAGGACTTTCCCTGGAAAGTTTTACTTAAAAATTATTATCAGTACCCTATCAAAGGAAAGGGAGAATCCACCTACAAATTGGATTCAGGGACTCCGATGAGAATGAAGGATGTACTTTATGTACCAGGTTTGACAAAGAACTTACTTTATATCTCAGCTCTAGATAAGAAAGGTTTCAGGGTTGCATTCATAGATGGTGAAGTTATTATGTGGCCTAAAGGAAAAACCATAGAAGATGCAGTTGTTATTGGAACATAAGAAGGTGGTTTGTACAAGTTAAAAGGTCACTCAGATACAACCTTGACTCACTCCACTGAGAGTCCTTGTGAAATTTGGCATAGAAGACTATCTCACATCAACTACAAATCCTTACCGTATGTAAGCAAGGTAGTTATAGGTTTACCATAATTTAAGGTTGATCATGAAGGTGTATGCAAGAGATGTGCACAAGGAAAGAACATAAAGAATCCTTTCCCAAAGAGAGAGAGAGTAAAGCAAAAGGAATATTGGAGCTCATCCACTCAGATGTATGCGGTCCAATGCCATCAACCTCTCTAAGCGGGTATGTATAATATGTATCATTTATTGATTATTACTCTCGTAAAAATTGGGTTTATTTCTTGAAATCAAAAGATGAAGTACTCAGAAAGTTCAAGGAATTCAAAGCCTTGGTAGAAAACCTCTCCAAAAGGAAAATAAATATACTCAGGTTAGACAATGGAGGAGAGTATACTTCAAATGAATTTGGAAGATTTTATAGAGATGTTGAGATTAAGAGGGAGCTCACCACTCCCTATAATCCTCAACAAAATGGTGTAGCACAAAGAAAGAATAGAACAATTATGGAAGCAATGAAGAATATGATTCACGATCAAGATCTTTCAATGCATTTATGGGTTGAAGCAGCAAGAACAACAGTTTATGTCCAAAACAGATTATCCCATAGTGCACTTGGATTCAAAACCCCTGAAGAAATGTTCATCGAAAAGAAGCCAGAAGTAAGCCATCTAAAAATATTTGGTTGTCCAGTGTTTGTACACATTTCAAAAGAAAGGAGAACTAAGTTTGATACTTCATGTAAGAAGAGAATATTTGTTGGATATTGTGAGGTCTCTAAGGCCTTCATAATTTACATACCATATTACCATCATATTGAGATCAACAGAGATGTAACCTTTGATGAAGATGCAACACTCAAAAGATCAAGTTAATGTTAGCTTGAAGAAGTATATGAAGAAGAAATTGTAGCTCCCAGAGTTGCAGAACCAGTGAAGGAAGTTACAGTTACCCCTGATGATGAGATTCTAGAAGATCGTCATATGATAGAATCTCAAGAACCTCCACGGATGATGATCTCTCACAAGAGAAAGCCATCTTGGGAAAGGGAACTTATTCAATATGCAAAGAAGTTTGGTGCCCCAGAAGGAACCATGAGACAAAGCAAGAAACCTAATCCATTCTCTAGTTATATGGCCTTGATGTGTGATCTCATAGAAAAGGAACCTACTTT
>ML800093.1:0-12904 GCA_009831015.1 Picea engelmannii
AAATGGTTGAATATTAGAAGCATGCCTTCTCATTATCATTTAAAAGAAAACATACCAATGATGTGTTGTTATGATCCAACCCATTAAAAATGAGTCAATTAATATAGTCCACTTCAAGGGGGAAACCTCCTTTTACAATATATCCAATTCAGAAGACAAGATGAGATGAGATAAGATGATCCTAAGAGACAAAGGAGACAAAGGGTGCAATAAAGAGTTATAGCCTGAAGGAGGTCCTTAGGATGCCCGAAGAGATTAAACCCATGCTACATGTGAGTGTCAAGCACAGGAAGAGATATTGGTATTAATATTATATTGTAATCAGGTTGTATGTATTAGAGATCACCCCCTATAGATTACTAAGACAATTTGCGGGCTATCAATGCTTGTTCACCCAAAGCACATATTCCCACCAACAATATAACAATACATACAAATATAACACTATAAATGTAATAATTCAATATCTAGGGTTTAATAAGGGGTTTTATACATAACATGGGGCTTTGTCTAGGGATTAGCAGTCCCCTCCCCTTCAAACAAGTGTTTTCCTCTACACTTGACTAACCATGGGTGTTTTTGCATGAAGAACTCATCTTTCCATATTTCCTCTTCCACTGGTAGGTTCTTCCATTTGACGAGATACTTGGTAATCACTCAATTTCTCAGCTACTTAATCCTTGTTTCAAGGATTGTTTCTAGTTCTAGTATGATTTTCTCTTCTTCATTAATCTATGGTAAAATAGTTTGGGATGGGATCTTGTTGTCGATTACCTTCTTTAAGAAAGAAACATGTAATACTTGATGTACATGTGAAGATGGAGGCAACTCCAATTTGTAACCCATACTTCCAATCCTTTTCAAAACCTTATAGAGGACATAATATTTGGGTGTTAATTTAGTGTCCTTATTTTATTGCTTGAGGGACATCTGTTTATATGGTTGTAGCCTCGTAAATACCCAATCCCCCACTTCAAATTCCCTTTCACTATGATGTTGATATGCTTGTTGCTTCATCATATTTTGTGCCATAACCAAGTTTTCCTTCCATAGTTTGAGAACCTCTTGTTGGTTCCCTAAGTGGTCCTCCACTACTTGAACCTTTGTATTCCCTTTCAAGGGTGATGTAATGGATGGAGGATGATATTCATAAAGTGATAGAAATGGGAACATTTTTTATGAAGTATGGAAGGATGTATTGTACCACCATTCCGCTAAAGGAATCCACTTGACCCATTGTGTTTGTTTATTAGATGCAAAACAATGAATATATCCTTCTAAACATTTATTCACAATCTCAGTTTTCCCATTCGATTGAGGGTGGTAAGATGAGTCGTGAGTCAATTGAGTACCTAAACAAGAAAATAGTTCAGTCCAAAAATTTCTAGTGAAAATTGGATCTCTATCACTTACAATAGTCTTGGGTACTCCATGTAGCTTTTGAATTGTTTCCATGAATGTTGTAGCTATTGTACTTGCTTTAAAAGGATGAGAAAGAGAGAAAAAATGGTCATACTTTGTTAGTCGATCCACTACTACCATGATGATAGTCTTTCCTTCATATTTGGGTAAACTTGCAATAAAATCCATTGAAACTTATTCCCAACGTTGACTTCGTATAACTAACGGTTGTAGGAGACCCAGCGTCTTAATTGTTTCTCCCTTATTCTACTGGCAGACTAAACATTCAAACACAAACTTTTAAACATCAGTTTTAAGACCTTCCCAAAAAAAATCCTTCGTGATCTTGTGGTATGTTTTCAAGAATCGTGAATTTCCTCATATAGGAGAAGTGTGCAATTCCAAAAGGATGTTCTATTTGACTTGGGAATTCTTACATAAATATAGGCAATCACGATACCATAGAAAATCATTCTTCCATACAAAATTGTCTAATGAATTGGGGCCTCATGTAGTTGTTGAATGATCTTGCATACCTATTGATATTGCTTCCATTCTATCATTGCTTCTTCCACCCAATCAGATTGCAGAATAGAAATAACACATAGTGAACTTTATGTTTCTTCTTCCTTCATTGAAAGGGCTTCTTCCACAACATTGTGTTTTCCTTTTTTGTAGATTATTTCAAAGTCATAACATAACATCTTTGTAAACCATTTTTGTTTCTCTTGTAAATATAATTGTTGCTCCAAGAAGTACTTCAAACTATCATGATCTATTTTTACTTTGAAGTGTCTTCCTATTAGGTAAGGGCACCATTTCTAAACTGCATGTAGTATGGCCAAATTTCTTTTTCATAAATGGGTTTGACAAAGTTTTTTCCTTTAAGTTTGTTTCTTTCAAAGGCAAGGGGCCTTCCTTCTTGCATTAAAATTGCACCAATTCCATGGCCTGAGGCATCACACTCCACAATAAATGTTTTTGTAAAGTCCGGTGTGGTCAAGATGAGAGTAGTACACATAGACTCCTTAAGTTTTTCAAAAGCTTTGGTTGCTTCTTCAGTCCAAGAAAATGCTTCCTTCTTTAATATGTTGTTAGAGGTGTTTCTATTTGACCATAAATCTTGACAAACTTGCGATAATAGCTTGTTAACCCTAAGAATCCTCTAAGTTTCTTCAAGGTTTTGGGAATTGGCCATTCCCTCAGAGTTTTAATTTTGTTAGGGTCCACTTTTACACCTTCATGATATACAATATGACCCAAATATTCCACTTCTTGAACCCCAAAGGAACACTTGAAAGGATTTGCATAAAGTTGTTGCTCTCCAATAGTTGTAATACTCTGTCAACATGTTGTACATGCTCTTCCCAGGATTTGGTGTAGATTAGTATGTCATCAGGAAATACTAACACAAATTTTCTAAGGAAGGGATTGAAAATAGAATTCATCAAACTTTGAAATGTTGAAGGTAAATTAGTAAGTCCAAATGGCATAACAAAAACTCATAATGACTTTCATGTGTTCTAAAAGTTGTTTTAGGAATGTTTTCCTTCCTCATTCTGATTTGATGATATCCCAAACGAAGATCCAACTTAGTAAAAAAATGTACTCCATGCAATTCATCTAATAATTCATTAATGGTTCGAATATGAAGCTTATCTTTGACGATCATTTTGTTGAGTTGTCTATAATATATACACATATGCCATGAAGCATTATTTTTTGTAACCATCACCACCGGTGAAAAGAAATAACTTTGGCTAGGTTGAATGATGTTGGCCTCTAACATTTCCTAGATCATGTGCTCAATCTCACTCTTTTGTGCATATGGATACATATAGGGACTAATATTAGGTGGTACACTTCTTGGTTGCAAATGAATAGCACGATCATGATCTCGAGTAGGTGGAAGACCCTTGGGCATTTCACCAAACACCTTGGAATGATTGTTAATAACTATTTGGAGGTCTAATGCAGCAAAGGGTATAGATGTTTTAGCATCAAGTGAGCACAATTGTGCAACTACACCATGGTGTTCCTTTTTGAGTAATTTTGTCATGCTATTAGAGCTTATCACTTTAGAGGGTTTCCCTTGGATACCTCTAAGCTCAATTTCATTTCCATCCGAGGAAAATCTCATGAAAAGATCTTGATTCTTGAAAATTAAGGGCCACTATTCCCAATTATTGTAACCATTGGAACCCTAATACAACATCAAGACCCCCCATTTGGATGGAAATCATGGGGCTATCCGAAAAATACTCCCCCATGTTGAACTTAAAATTATGGCATTTCCCTGAACAATTTATGGTACCCCCATTTGCAATCATTGCTTGAAACTCTGGTGCGAGATATACAAAGCAATTGAGATCTTTTGCTAATTTGTAATTGATGAAATTATGGATACTACCATAATCAATCAATATTGTTACCTTTTTCTTTTTGATGTATCCTTGTATCTTAAGGGTTTGTGGAGCATTGATTCCAGCCAATGCATGACAAGATATTGTTGGAGTAGTCTCTTCTAGATCTGGATCTTGTGGCGGGTCCAATTCTCGATTTTCTTCCTGATGGGTGTTCTATAGGCAATAAAAACACACTAAAAACCCTCAATTAAATTTTCAACCCGGGGTAAGTAAACTTAGAGTTGTAGCAAAATATATGCCAAGGTAGAAGGGATGGTAGTAGTATAGTCTAACTAAGGAAGTGGCTATCTAAGGGCTAATCTATTCAAGCAAAGCTATCTAATAAGCAAACCCTACTAAGCAACTTTAAACTGTGTAACCTAAGTACTTTTGGACCAAGGATCGATGGATAGTTCTAGGAAAGTAAGTGAAAACCCTACTTGAAGCAAACTAGTTCATAACAATAAGCAAAAGCAACTATTTAAGCATAACAACAAGCAAATAGCAAAAGCAAACTACTTTAACTATCCTACCTAAATTCAATGAGCAACTATCCTGTGAAAGCAAGTAAATAAACATGCAACTATACTATCAAAGCAAGAATAGACAAGTGAGCAATTTAACCTATTAAAGCAAGTAAATAGGCTAACTACTCTAAGATAACTTCTACTGCAAGTAAACTAATTAAGACTACTCAGTGAACAACTAACTAAGCTAAGGGGCAAGTAAACTCTATTTTTAATTCAAACTTCAAAACTATTTCTAATTCATAAAAGGAAATCTATTTAATTGAAAGAAAGAAGAACTAACAACTAATTTTTAATCTATGATAAATAAAACTACTCTCTATTCTACCAAAGCAAAAGACTATCTATCCTACAACAACAATAAAGCTATCTTCTGATCTATGAAAGCAAGAAACTATCTTTTAACCTATAAAAACTCAAATATAGTGTTGGTGGTTGTGTGAATGTCTTCAGTGTCTTATAATATCTCGATGGCACTTGAAAACAAAAGATAAGTCAAGTGGTATAAGCTCAATATTGATTTCAATAGCAAAGTGAAAGGTGTGTATTAAACAATCCAATGAGAACTTAGCCATTACGGAAACAATCGTCAATTACCTTGCATATTCATGGAATTATTACTCATTTATTAACCATCAACAATATAACGAGATTTTAATTGTACTTCTATGCTATGTAAGCAAAATTCATAAGTAGATTCAACCATTAACTAAGAATTGGAATTACGATCTAATTCTAGGAAAGAAAGTACATAAAATGAAACTATGCTATATCTATTTTAACAATTCAAAGTGCAAGAAGGAAAATGCTTAAAAACAAAAATTAAAGCATGACATATAAAAAGTAAAGTAATGAATACATTAACTAACAACTAGTTAAGCAAGATCTACATGACAATAGAATAAGCAATCTATAATTAAAAACAGAAACTAACTCTATCCATCCATCAAATCCTTGGTAAAGAAAACATGAAATAAAACTTTGTTCTACTCTATTTCAAACTCTATTTTAAACTTGATTCTAAAAGCATAAATAAAACACAATCTAATATCTAATTGCACACGGGGTTAGTTTATGAATTTGCAATTTCGTTCCTAACTACATAATCAACGCATATTAACACAAGCCTTCATACTAACCTGCAAAAGAGAGTTAAAATAATTAAACTACAACCACAAATTAGAAAGCAAAGAAATAAAAGAACAGTTCATGTACAGGAAATAAAAAGAGACATCTAAGCTATGAAATGCACAAATAACTAAAAGAACAATTACCAGACTATTGGTGGGCCCCCCAGCAAGTCGTGGTCACTTCTCAAATGCACACCATGAACTCAGCAAAACGATTTCACCATTAAAACTTGAAAAACGCAGTCTTATACAATTCTGGCAATTGAAAAATGCAAAAACAGAGGAAAACGTTTGTATCTCTATCCTCTACTGCTTCTTCTATCTGACCACCACAGTGGTATTTATAAGATTTACAGACCAAGTGGTCGACCATTGGAGGGTCGAACCACTTCTAAAAACGACAAATTACATTAATGGTGCCCTAACTGCTGAAATAGAGCAAGCCAATAATCGCCCTGCTCAAAAACCTAAACTGAGTTGTCAAGAGTTCAGTAGCTAGAGGGGGCAAGCACGAGCAAAACCCATGTTCTTGATTCTCCCACCACTGGTCGCCAATACCATAACCGCCAAAATCACCCACCATTTTTGTGCAGGATGCGGAGCTAGACGGAGTGTCGGACTGAGTACCGAATCGAGTACTGGATGGAGTGTCAGACTGAGTGTTGGGAGCAGAAACATGATGCGATTTTTCCCTATAACACCAAAAAATGTGAATTAGATCCTTGGAAACATAAAAACGTGATGAATTATACTCAATATCGATATTAAACACGAATTACACATACCTAGTGTGGATCATACCGTTTTGGCACAAAATTCTTCAAAAAGCTTCTCCAAAACATGAAAAACACATATATATACATTCGGAAAAAGTGTCTAATAACTATCATAAAACTGATCATATCTCAGGCCCAACACTTCCTCTTCATAGTTTATGTAGAATAACTTATTCTCGCCACATTTATGCCCCTTACTGTACTTGTTGTCACAATTGAAATATAGTTATTTTTCTCTTCTTTCATCCATTTGTTGATGTGTCAACCTTGTCGGTTGAGGTGCGATTGTCTTATGATTCCCAAAACGATCTCTGCTTCCTGTGTATGCTCCAATGGTAGACTTGTGTGTAGCCTTATTTTTGTCTTGAATATGACGAGCACATTGCATAGCTTCTATAATATTTATAGGATGTCTTAAGAAAAACTCATGTTTAATGTCTTGTTTTAATCCACCCATGAAAGCTTCCAACAATCGTTCATCACTTATGTCATCCACCCTTGTGGCCAATACTTGAAATTCTGAATTATAATCTTTAATATCACCTAAGTTCTTGATTCTTGTCAATTGACTGAAGTAGTCATGTTCCCACACTTTCACATATTGTTCTTCTAAGTCTCTTGTAAATAAACCCCAAATATAATGATAAAGAGGGGGCTTCCTTTTAGATACCCATTTATACAATTGATATGGTTTTATCTCAAATTAGTTCAAGGTTGCCATGTGAATCCTTTTCTTATCATCCATAATATTATGCAGTTCAAAATATTTCTCTATTTGGTTCACCCAAGTAAAGACCTTTTTTCCATCAAACTTCTTTAATTAAATCTTGGGAAAGTTGAATTTGGGCCCGCCACCATAATTAACCCCACTATTAAAGTTAAATCCACTTGAAAATTGCTTATTATCAACAGGTTGTTCAACATGAATGCTACCTTTATTTTCATGGGTTCCTTGCATTTTGATATCTCCTTTAGGGAGTCTCTCATCCAGAGCTTGAAAGATCATGGAAGACATGGCATTTTGCAATTCCTTCATTGATATTTCTATTTCTTCTTTATTTTCATCCATCTTCTTTTTCATGTCATTCTTATTTTCTTCCATCTTCTTATCTATCTTATTTTCCATTTCAACCATATTTCTTTTCATAGTTTCATCCATCTTATGTTCATTTGTTCCCTATTTTCAGTGATCCTCTTTTCCATCTAGTGATAAATCTCACTGATTTTATCTCTAGTCATGGTTGAGCTCTACGGAGGTTTAGTTGGCAAAGTAAATTTTGCAGGAGCTTTTGGAGCTGTGTGAGAAAATATTAATTCTCCTATTTTTCCTCTTTATTACAAATTTTGAATCACCAAAAACAAATATTTCAATAAAAAAATTATGTTAATTTTAAGTTATGTACCTTTCAAGCCCTTAATTTGGAGTTTGTCCTCCTAGTTGACTTTCCTTTTGATGCATTTCTGAAATTTCGGCCCTTCTGAGTCTGAAATTTCAGCCTGTAGTATCAGTCGTGGTTGAGCTCTATGGAGGTTTAGTTGGTGAAGTGAATTTTCGAGGAGCTTTTGTAGCCATGTGAGAAAATAATAATTCTCCTCTTTTTCCTCTTTATTACAAATTTTGAATCACCAAAAACAGATATTTCAATAAAAAAAATGCATGCCAATTGTAAGTTATGTACCTTTCAAGCCCTTAATTTGGAGTTTGTCCTCCTAGTCGACCTTCCTTTTCATGCATTTCTGAAATTGCAGCCCTTCTGAGTCTAAAATTTCAGCCTGTAGTACTCTAAAATGTCTTCTCTACAAAGCCACGGGTTTGACCAAAATTGGATGTGCCAAGTGAAAGTTAGGGTAACTTTCCCAAACCTTGTTGATTTTTGGCCTTTCTAGGAGAGTGAACTTGTACAGAATGTCACACGTCCAATATTTAATCCCTGATTTTGGAATTTGTACCAGAAATACTATGGAATGTCCTCTTTCAAATGCAATTGGTCTCACATAATTTGTATTCTCGCTGAAGAAGACATGATTGTTTTACCCGGAACATGTGTTTGAGACTAGTTATATGACTAGTCAATAAACCCTATCTTCCATCGGGTATTTCTCTTAAAGTATAACGACCAAAGGTACCTTGAGATGTCTTTTAAATAACCTCCAAGTTTTTCTTTTGAAGCATCTCGGAAAAAAAATTATAGCAAAAATGTCAAGATGGCTTGCTTGAAGAAGAAAAACCCTAGGATCGATGCTCTTATACCAATTGTTATGATCCAACACCTTAAAAATGATAAAAATTCAATGAATACAGTCCACTTCAAGGGGGAAACCTCATTTTACAATATATTCAATTCAGAATACAATATGAGATGTGATAAGATGATCCTAAAACTAAGTCTACTTGGTATATATATATAAGGCAAATGATACAAATCTAATGAAAGGGTACCATGAAGGGTTCTAGCCGACATACAATTATAATACTATAAATGTAATAATTCAATATCTAGGGCTTAATAAGGGGTTTTACACATAAAATGGGGCTTTGTCCCAGTCTTAACAATTTCCTTATAATTGCTATAGTTTGTAAATATGTTTTAATGAGTCAATTATTGGAGTATCTTAGGTGATTTACCTAGTGAAGCATCATTTCAATATAGTCGTTGCATTTTATAAATATTTTTTGGTGAACCAACCATTAAAAAAATATGCAAGTTGATTTATACCCATGTTAATTATTTTCTTGGGAAATATTTCGAGCCAATTGAATATAACTACATGATGAACCAAAACCTAAAAATATTTTCTCAATCATTATAAAATGGGTTTTATAAGGAGTGGCTTAAGAACATGAGGTGACTATAATTTTTTTTTTATAAGGAGTGGCTTAAGAACATGAGGTGACTATGCAAGTTAGTGGAGACATTCTTTCTGGTATCCTTTAGGTTGTTAAATATCCACATGTCAATGTGTTATTAGTCATTGACATTGAAAGTGTCATATCCCACATTGTTAAAGATTTCCAATGCATAGACCTCAAGTCTAATGGTTTTGCAAGTGAGTTCTACAAGGACACGTGGGATTTATGGATCTTAACTTATAAGATTTTAAATATATAACTAGCATACCCCCTAAATGGGAGAATGGGAATGTCGAAGTAATGTATGGGAAGTTTTGGTATTAATGTTATTAATTGGAATCATAAAAATACTGCAGTTAAAATAATTTTATTTGAAGTTGATTCACTATTTTTTAAAATTGTTTGTACATTTTGAAAATAAAGAAAATATATTCCATATATTCTAAGATAAATTCTATAATTCTATAACTAAATGTATGATCTTTAAGTTATGAATTTTATTAATCGATTTATTTATCACTTTCATTCAAACACTTCGAATAAATCTTATTTGGACATTTGATCTTTGTTGATTGTCGTGACTTCCATATTTAATAAAATACAAAACACTCTAAATTGGATATTATCTCAAACGGCTATGTAATCACTTATAGTGCACCTTACATGATGTTGTGTACTATCTATATGGCTAGGTTAGTGATTTCCAAAGTTTTCACTTCATTCGAAGATTTATTTCTCTAAGGAGTCAAATGCCTTAATGATGTGCACCACTTAATTTCCATTGCTTTTATTTATTCCCATTAATTACTACTTTTCACATTAGACCAAAAGGTGTTTGAATCATGCAATAATAACAATAAACATTTGCAAGTAGAATGTATCAAACTAAGTTACGATGAGTGAGAATTAAAAACAATTAACCATGTTTAATGAGGTTTTGACAATTGGAATGTTAAACATACTTCATATCTTTGTATTTGTTAGACATCTTATAGTTTTTCTATTGATGAAGATTTCTAAAGAAATTTTGTGCTTATAATATTCATTTATCTTATCTTCAGTGAGTCCTTATAGCATTGAAAATCACATCGCTAGGCCCTCCACCTCTAAAACTACCACCACCACCATATTTAATGAGGTTTTGAGAATTGGAATGTTAAACATACTTCATATCTTTGTATTTGTTAGATATCTTATTGTTTTTCTATTGATGAATATTTCTAAAGAAATTTTATGCTTATAATATTCACTTATCTTATCTTCAGTGACTCCTTGTAGCATTGAAAATCACATCGCTAGGTCCTCCACCTCTAAAACTACCACTACCACCAATCTTTCATAAAAATATGTGTTCATGGATGGATAGGATAAGATGTACATGTATCCATTTTATCTTCCATGCAAAATGACCAACACATCTCAAAACAATTTAGAATAAGATGTACATGTATCCATCTTCCCTTCCATGCAAAATGACCCACACATCTCAAAACAATTTTCAAATGCAACTGGCACCTCTATTGTTCTATTTTTTAGTTCCTACAACATTGGAATGATAATGTTGGCAACGTAATGACCAAATCCATAATGCAGCTAAAACCAACTATCTACCACTATTTTACATATGTAATACTTAGAGTTGTGCTGGGTTGATATCTCAAATTTGGAATAGGGAGGTTTTATATTTTTATTTTTTGTGGATTGCATGATAGAGCTCAATATAACAAACAAGTTTTTAGAATGAATGCTTCAAAAATAAGTGAAAAGGTATTTTAGCACAAGTTTTACTTGCTTATTCTTTGGTTTATTTGTTCACTTGTGTATACCCATTGTAGTTTTTAAAATTTATATAGCAATATGTATATGTAGAAGTTTAATATACCAATCAAAGTAGGTGTTCATCATCGAGGATTCAAGGAATGACATGTTTTAAAAGAAGATAATATTGATTACAATATTTTGATGATTATGTCTAATAACTTTAATATGAGAATGTCCTTAAATAGCTTCAACATTCATAGGTATATGGAAATGGACCCAACAAATATAGCCTAAATTACTACCATTTTCTATCAAATTGTAGTAATGATAAAAATGGACCTATGAAAAAATAGATATGATAAAGATGGACATATGAAAAAAATATAAAAAGATGAACTTATTAAAAAAAACAAATGAAGACGATCCAAGCAAATATAACCTAAATTATTACCTTTTTCTATCCACCTATAATAATGGTGGTGCCAACTACAACCATTACTATCTGCGGCTCAAAACTTAATACAAAATGCAAGATTGTTAATCACCACAAAATGCTATTTAATAAAATCTGTAAACTCGCAGCCACCCATGGGCTACAAAAGTGGAAACATACGTCATCCTCCTAATACTCAGTGAACATGTAACAAATTGAAATAAAAAAAAAACAATAATTTTTTTTATTTTCAAATCTAAGCTTAGCTATATGAAATTAAATATAAACACTATACATAAAAAAACATAGCAAAGATGCATCTACGCGCAACGGTGACAAAAATATACCTATAAATAATCGTGATTTGGTAATATTACAAGCAACCACATGTTCTTGCAAAATTATTTGAAATTTATTAATACACGACTATTAACAATTCAATAAAGAACAAAAATCTATGAATTAAAAAACAACATTACCTATTCCTATAAATTGTTCTAGGTAAGCCATAAGTATATAATATTTCTTTCTCAAATATATAAATGTAATTTTCTTTTCTTTCTCATATATATGATTCTTCAAAAAAAAATCAAGTCTAATCAAATCTTATTTATATACACGATTCCAATTCTAAGCCTATGTAATATGAGAATAACTAATGAGTAACTAATGAGAAATTATCATAATAGATGTTCGTGGATGGTACAAATGGGCTTACTAAATAAATTATTAATAACAAAGAAGTACCAAGAGCATTCAATGTGTTGTTGCTCGGTTATTCCCTTTGATTTGATCCATGATCCCTTTTCACCATTCTCAATAAAGGCCATCATAATAAATATAAGGTGCATTAGAGGAAAGAGTAGTTTTAACGACATAACATGGAAGCCGAAAATTAACAAAATAAAGTCTAATTTATTAGATTGTAATTATGGTTGTGAGTGTTTGTCTGCACCTTGCAATAAGATAATAATTATGGCTGCGAGGATTTGGCTACACTCTATAACAAGGGTTGCATGGCAACGCAGTCCCTGCCGAGTTAGTTGGGAAATACATGTTGAACAATGAAACTTAGTATAACTAAATGCAGAAGTACAATGGAAGTACATAACACATATGCCATACCTTTGATATTTTGTAAAAACAATGGAAGTACAAGAGAATTGAAAAACCAAATAGGAAAAAAACAATGAAGGATTTCATTAAGTAAAATATAATGGAACACATATAAATAGGGAGAAATTTCAAAACAGAACACATATAAATCTCTGCTGAACCCAATCATCTTAATCTATAATTAAGTGGTAGAATTATGGTAAAACTTTCAAATTGTTAGAATCATGTGGTTAGGTTCCACAAATAATACCATAATTGTACTTAATAACAACTAATTGACAGACATCAGAAGTGCACATCAAGAAGATAATCTAATTAGTAGATCATGATAATAGGCATTGAAAATGTACCGAATTAGTAATGGAATAATCTTAAAAAATGGGATAAAAGATTGTTTGTAACGACAAAGGGTCTTTGATGACAAGCATCTCCCTAAGGAACTTTCCATGTCCGATATCCAAGGCATAAATTGAGCATATATAACCTAATGCACTTTCAAATATT
>ML800093.1:21765-33955 GCA_009831015.1 Picea engelmannii
TCAATACTTCCATCAACAACATGTTTTATTTTGAAGAGCCATCTATAGGATACCCCATCTTTATTCTTTGATCTGGGAACTATTTCCCATACTTCGTTCTTCATTATGGATTGGTATTCCTCTGTCATGGCATCTGCCCATTCTTTTCTCTGAATGGATTCTTCAGAGCAGGTAGGTTCTTCATCTGGGAGAACACATATCAAAGCCGTGTAAATGGACAATGGCTTTTGTCTTTTCACCTGTCTCGAGGTTCCTTCTGGAACACCATACTTCTCTCCATCTTGAATAAACTCTCTTGCCCAAGTAGGCTTTCTTTTATGGGAGAAGGTCATTTGAGGAGGTTCTTGAACTTCTACTATATCATGGTCTTCTAGAAGTTCCTTATCAGGGGAAGTTACAACTTCCCTCACTGGTTCTGCAGCTCTGGGAACCTCCCTCATTGATTCTGCAATCCTGGGATTTACAGGTTCCTCTTCATATACTTCTTCAAGCTGGCATCTTCTTGATTTCTTAAGTGTTGCTTCTTCATCAATGGTCACATCCCTGCTGATCTCAATGTGGTGGTGACCTGGTATGTAGATTTTGAAGGCCTTGGAGACCCCACAAATATTCCACAAATATTCCCTTCTTTCCGGACGGTTCCAACTTGTTTCTTTTCTCTTTTGGTATATGAATAAACACTTGACAGCCAAATATTTTGAGATGGCTTACCTCTATCTTATTTCTGGTGAACATCTCTTCTGGTGTCTTGAGCCCAAGTGCACTATGGGGAAATCGGTTCTGCACATAAACAACTGTCATTTTTTCTTCTGCCCATAAGCACATATGAAGATCTTGATCATATTCTTCACAACTTCCAACATGGTTTCGTTCTTCCGTTCAACTACACCGTTTTGTTAGGGATCTTGATCCCAACATCTTTGCATAAGTTCACGAGCTCTTCTGAGGTATATTCTCCTCCATTATCTAACCTAAGTATCTTAATCTTACTTACAGAAGGGTTCTCTTATCAAGTCTTTGAATTCCTTGATCTTGCTGAACACTTCAAATATATCTAGGTCTTTTATGAGAATAATAATTAATGAACGATACATAGTATACATACCCATTAATGGAGGATGATGGCATTGGGCCACACACATCTGAATGGATGAGTTCTGAGACTCCTTCTGTCTTGTTGTCCCTCTTCGGAAACAGGTTCTTGATGTTCTTCCCTTGTGCACATCCATTGCATATTCCTTCTTGATCAACCTTGAGTTCTGGTAAACTTGTGACAACTTTGCACGTGCCTTGTAGTTGATGTGAGCTAATCTTCTAGAGTTCACATGGATTCTTCAATAGCGTGGGTCATGGCAGCTTCTGAGTGACCCACCTTCTTCTTTTCCACTAATTATTGCTTCATTTATGATCTCTCCTTTAGCACGTTGCCTTCTGCAACCTTCGCTATAGCTTCCTCATGTGACCTGGAGCAAGGTCAACAAAACAACAAGCAAGAATAATATCCTTCTTGATAATATAAAGCAATAGCATGAACAATCATCATAGTATCTCCTTAAGAGCTATCACTTATAATTTATCTGAGGCAAAGATTAAAGGTAATGAATACAATACGAAATGAGGTCAACACTCTCATAGTGTTGTGACCAAGCATTCTTCCATGGCATTCTGAAACTAACACACGAGGTTTCTCCTAGAGGAGGTGTTAGTCATACCAGACAAAGTATTTACCTCTATATTCTCACATGCTATGAAGTATAATACTTTACGAGGATTGCTATCTCAGCTAAAGTCATCAGCTTGTCATGTGTACATTTAAATCTTGATTAATCAAACCTGGAGCCTTGTCCTCAAGAGTGAGTGCTTGCTTTTCTTCTAGGTCTCCTTCACTCAAGTGACAAGTGATTTCTTCAACCTGTTTGTTGTACGAAGACAATACGCTATCTTGACAGAAGGTTAGGTTAGAGGATAAGCTCTATGATCAACTTTCAATCCTTCTAATAATTTGATCATAACTTCAACATGCAACATTGGTTAAGATAATGTCATGACAAATAGATGTATATCAGAATAATCACACCTGGGTTGCATCATTCCTCTGAATGTGTTGGATTTTGAGATCCTTCTGGATCTATGGAAAAAGATCCCTTCTCCTGCAAATACTCTTTAGGGTTTAACCATTAACCACATGTGAGTAGATACCTCGGATAACATTTGTAGGTAGTGGCTCCATCTAGTAGTAGCGGTAATCATTACCAAAAAATTCAAGAGTGATTGCAACTGGTTCTATGGTTGCAACTACAACTGGTACTGCAACTGCAGCTAGTTCTGAGGCTGCAACTGCAACTGCAACTTAGGGTTTTATGAGGAAACCCTAATTTTTCAAACTTTGAATTTTGAAATTATGATCTAGGGGATAGATGCGCTGAGCTGAGGCGAGTTAGCTGGTGCAGTCAAATTTTCGAAAATCCAAATTTTACCCCTTCAAATATGATCTGTGGATTTCTGGACTGGTGCTTCTGGTTTTCTAGTACTTCTGGTACTCTGGTACTTCTAGTACTCTGATTTTCTGGTTTTCTGGTACTTTGTGAAACTAGGGTTTCACTTTCCGGGAGATCTAGCCACTGAAAAGGTGTGCTCTAAGTGCCAAAATGATCCTTGGGGGAGGGCGCAACTTTCTAGGTTGTTATGGATCTGAAAAGATTCACTTTTGTAAAACCCTAATTTTTGGGTATGGTAACAGTGACATTTTTCCTCTTGCGAAATATGCTTCCTTCAGGTTGGCTCTGATACCATGTTAATGTTTATGCCATTATTATAGTTCTTTGCATTTCAATAGATAAGAGCATCATAAGAACAAGATCACTAAGAAATACGCATTCACAAGAGACACATCATTTATCCTGGGAAACCCTCTAGGGGAAGAAAACCCAACAAAACTTCCTTATCATAAATAGCTTATACAATGTTCAAGAGATAACTCAAACCAATACAGATATTCCTCCCCAAGAGATGTGCCACTCTTCTCCCTCTCTCCAACTGGTAATTGCAGCTTGCCTCATAAGAGAATGAGCAAGTGAGTTGTGTGTTTGAAGTGAGGCGCTAGCCTCTTATTTATACAAGAATCGCACGTGTGAAAGGTCACAACTGGCAGGGCTGACCTCTCACTCTTGGTGGGTGTTGTAATAGATATTGAAAATTTCCGAACTTACTGAGGTACTTTCGCCCAAATTTAACAACAGATGAAAGCCTTCTTCGTATCCTCCTTAGCCCTATCTATTGCTTAGCTACAGACACTATAAATCTCAGAGGCTTCTGTGTCCTTGGCTACTGCTTCTGTTGCTGCAAGATTTTTCCGAGCCTGGGCGAACTTGGGATTCTCAGTCCATTTTTCCATTTAATCGTACAAGTAAAGAAATCGATTGACTGTGGCCGTGAGGATGAAGCCCCCGTAATTCCCCCCCGCAGAATGCTTCGTAACAAGTTCTTCTTTGAGGAATTCTGCAAGGAATCGATCCCGCAGGTAACCTGTTTAAAATTTTGTGGCACAGAATCGACTCAGAAGCATGGACGGTGCTACTGGACCTTACAATGGCCGCAGTGTCGAAGAAGTTTTCAAGGATTTCAACGACCGTCGAGCTGGAATGATCAAAGTCCTCACCACTGATGAGGATGAATTTTACCAGCAATGCGATCCAGAGAAAGAGAATTTGTGTCCGTATCGCCTTCCAAGCGAAACATGGGAAGTTAATTTACCTGCTGTAGAAGTGCCACCTGAACTTCCTGAGCCAGCTCTGGGAATTAACTTTGTAAGGGATGGAATGCAAGAAAAAGATTGGCTATCTTTGGTAGTTGTTCACAGTGATGCATGGTTACTTATAGTTGCATTCTATTTTGGTGCGCAATTTGGATTTGAGAAAAATGACAGGAGGCATCTTTTCAACATGATCAATGAGCTTCCTACTATATTTTAGGTGGTGACGGGAACTGTAAAGAAGCAAACAAAAGAGAAATCAAGTGTGATCAATCACAATGGCAATAAAAGCAAACCTAATGCAAAATTGCATGTTTCTGAATCACAGACAAAAGTATCAAAGTTACCACCTCCACCTAGGGAAGAAGATGGTACACAAAATCATAGAAGAGAAGAGAGAAAGCTATTCCACCTGCACTTACCCAAGTCGTCCAGGGGATGTGTTAAACATGTTACTACAGGAAACAAATGTTTTAGCAGAGCAGTACTTCCCCATAGATGTCATATGTGATAACATGATAGATTTGATGATTCCCGGGGAAGATTCCGTACCAATGCTAATGACTCTTGCAATCAAATTTCTCACAGACTGCCCGCTTGCACTACAACAATTACAGGAAGAAAACACGAAGTTGAAGAAATCTAAGAAACATGAAAAAGAGCAGCTGACTTGGAGTGGTTACACGTCCTTGACCTTTACTCAGAATGTGATAACTGAGACTTTACGAATGGGGAATATCATCACTGGTGTAATGAGAAAGGCATTGCATGACGTGGAGATTAAAGGACACTTCATCCCCAAAGGCTGGTGTGTGTTCACATACTTCAGATCCATTCACCTGGACAAGGACTTCTATGAGAGTCCATACAAATTCAATCCTTGGAGATGGCAAGAAAAGGATCCGATTGGCAACAATTTTATTTGGAGGAGGCCAGAGACTTTGCCCAGGCATTGACATGGCAACACTGGAAGCTTCCATCTTCTTGCATCAGCTTGTCACCCAATACAGTTGGGGGGCAGAAGAATTATTCTATTGTGAATTTTCCAATAGCTCAAATGAAGAAAAGAATTCCCATCTGGATCAAGAAGATCGTCACTTCACACTTTTAGCTTCCCATAAAATATAATTTCTGCATATTGAACAAACTGCAAAAGATGACAAATTTGGCTATGGCCTCTGTGTGTATAAACTAAGAAAGAAGGCACGGGTAACAGAGTCCATGATAGAGAGGAAGCTTGGATTAGTTAAGGCGAACTATCCCTGTGGTTGGATTGTAGCAATTTGTGAAGACATATAAGCATGAGTGTACATTATCAATGTCATAGTTATGTAATAAGGTTTAGGAGTGGTCAATTAATGTTTACAGGATAACACAAAGATTTATCCCACCTGAAAATACACCAATTGCCAAATGATTAGTAACGACGGAGCATCTGGCAGTCGCACAGTTCCAGAAGACAAACCGTTTCATATTTCTTTTTTATGTAACGTATTGTGAGTGCGATAGGTGATATAATCGTTGGAGGAGGCTGCCAAAAGGGGGGGGGGGGCGCGGGGGTGAGCTGGGGAAAACCTCTTGTGAAGAGGGGTTCCTTTGTATGCTGAGTTAATTTGTAAATCCGAATTAGAGTAATACAAACGACATATTTACTTGAGACTGTGAGATTCATCATGGTCGATTCTTTCAGTATGTTCTCCCTGTTGTTATTATCATATTGTTTATCTCTTTCTCTTTTAGCTGTGTTAAATTTGTTTGGAATTCATTTTATATACTCCTTACCCACAATTGATATATATGTGTTGCGTTCTATGGTGACTGATCAGAATTCGTTCAAGATAAGCGCTCTGCATCTAGTTATCAACCCTCTTTTGTTTTCCTCTAAAGTTGTAGTGAAAATTCATCCTTGATAGATGCTTTCACTGTGATGGCCTTTCCTTTTCTTTTTCTGCTACCGCATCATGATTATCAATCGCTGAAAGATAGACTTACTTTGCCTCATTTTCCTCAAGTTATATGATCACTGCTATTATCTCCTTTCTTCGGTTTTCACTTGACTCCATGCCCAATGGACTATTTCCCTGGTCCAACCCCCAAACTTTAAAAATCCAAAACTATCATTTACACATAAATCTGCCCACCATTTCACGCTTACTGAAGATCATATTGTGACATTATTTGAGAGATCCCTCTCGGGTTGGGAGGGGAAGATTCCAATCCAAAGTGGTTCGAGGTTGCCTCGGGATTGATTTGCATGCAACCCATTTCAGTTCCGAGTGTCAACAGTGGGTAAACCCATCTTTAATTAATTCTGGGTCTTCCATTATAACTGCTGGGGCCGACTTCTTATTCTGTCCTTTGTAATTGTCCAATGACCAATCCACAAAAGGGGATTTGGTCCTTATACAATTACCGACATGATTAATCCTCAATGGGGATTAATCTAATAACAATAATAATAATAATGACATGATTAATCCGCAATGGGGATTTAATCCAATAACAAAATAATAATAAGAATGCTCTTTGCAGTTACATTATTTCAACACTCCCCCTTAACAAGAAGGGTATTCTTCATCAGCATCAGGTGAGAGAGGTCTGCATCATCAGTGGCATCTGGAGGGCAGTATCGTCAATATCATCTTGAACCATTGTCTAGCACATTTACGAGTCATTGGAAGTTTTCTTCATCGACATCATCATCATTCTCGAAAGAATGCTATCATCATCTGCATCAAATATGTATCGGTAAAAATGATACCTCATCACAGCACTAGGCTGGCACATCACAATACTACACTGTCTCAATGTCACAGCTGATAAGCTGGTAGCTCAGTGTCAGTCACATCTTGCTTTACGTCTAACAACTAGGTCAGAAGCAAGTAATATCATCATCTCGCTTTACATCTAACAACTAGGTCAGAAGCGAGGAATCACAACGTCATGCTTTACGTCTAACAACTAGGTCAGAAGCATGACTCATCTTGCTTTACGTCTAACAATGAGGTCAGAAGCAAGGAACACATCAACATCTCGCTTTACGTCTAACAGCGAGGTCAAAAGTGAGGAATCATCTTGCTTTACGTCTAACAAGTAGGTCAGAAGCAAGGAATCAGCGGTGTCATGCTTTACGTCTAACAACTAGGTCAGAAGCATGACTCATCTTGCTTTACGTCTAACAGCGAGGTTAGAAGCAAGGATCACACGATGTCATGCTTTACGTCTAACAGCGAGGTCAGAAGCATGACTCATCTTACTTTACGTCTAATAGCGAGGTCAGAAGCAATGATCACATGGCGTCGTGCTTTACGTCTAACAACGAGGTCAGAAGCATGACTCATCTTGCTTTACGTCTAACAGCTAGGTCAGAAGCAAGGAATACATATACTCCCCCTTTCAGGGAGGTTCCTTTCGGACTATACCAAGCTTTTATCGAAAGTGTTCAAACTTTACACGAGATAGAGGATTGGTCAACACGTCAACAACCTGTTCATCCGTGCTAATGTACTGGAGCTTCAAGGCTCCTCTCTGTACCATGTCGCGGATGAAATGATAGCGAATCTCTATGTGCTTCGACCTGTCGTGGAACACATGATTCTCTGTCATTTTAATGCAACTTTGATTGTCACATAGAATCACGGTTGCCCTCATCTCCAAATCAAATAGGTCTGTCAGTAACTTTCAAAGCCATATAGCTTCGCAGCTAGCAGAACATGTGACAATGTACTCTGCTTCCGCTGTGCTGAGAGCAATACTAGATTGCTTCCTACTCTGCCACGAGATCATAGATGATCCCAAACTGAAACAGCATCTGGAAGTGCTTTTTCTATCAGCAACGCTTCCTGCCTAATTTGCATCAGTATATCCACTCAGTGTGAAGTCATGATCTCCATCATAGCTGAGACCATAATCCAATGTACCTTTAAGGTATCTCATCACATGTTTTGCAGCCACTAGGTGAACACGTTTGGGCTCTACCAAAAACTGACTCAAGGTGTTCAGTACAAAACAAATGTCTGGTCTGGTGTTCGTCAGGAACATCAGTGATCTAATAATCTATCTGTACAGAGTGGCATCTATCAAATCTGACGAAGTATCAACCAACAGCTTCAACTTTGCTTCCATGGGAGTATTCATGGACTTCCATTCTAGCATGTCGAATCTCTTTAAGATTTTGACCGTGTACTTAACCTGGTTAAGGAAGATTCTTTCTGGACTCTGCCATACCTCATGACCTAAGAAGTAATGCATTAGGCCAAGGTCTTTCATTTCAAATTCTGCGGCAAGTCTCTGTTTACATTCAGTGATGAGCTTTTCTTCTCCAGTTAAGAATAAGTCATCCACATACATTAGTAATATTACTGGTTCCTTATCCATAATTTTGAAGTAGAGATTTGAGTCTTCTTTACTCTTGGTAAAGCCTAAGCTCGTCAAGAAATTGTCTATACGGCCATACCAAGCTTTGGGAGCTTGCTTCAATCCGTATAAGGCTTTCTTCAATCGGTAGACATGAGACTTCCTGTCTTCAACCTCAAATCCTTGGGGTTGCTCTATATACACTTCCTTTTCGATAACACCATTCAGGAAAGCTGTCTTTACATCCATCTGGTACAACTTCCACTTCATCTTAGCTGCAAGAGCTATAATGGTCCTGATCGAAGTGTATCTGGCCACAGGAGCGAATGTCTCTTCATAGTCAATGCCTTCCTTTTGGGAAAAATCCACGAGCGACAAATCTTGCTTTATACTTCTCAATACTTCCATCAAAAACATGTTTTATTTTGAAGAGCCATCTGTAGGATACCCCATCTTTATTCTTCGATCTGGGAACTATTTCCCATACTTCGTTCTTCATTATGGATTGGTATTCCTCTGTCATGGCATCTGCCCATTCTTTTCTCTGAATGGATTCTTCAGAGCAGGTAGGTTCTTCATCTAGGAGAACACATATCAAAGCCATGTAACTGGACAATGGCTTTGGTCTTTTCACCTGTGTCGAGGTTCCTTCTAGGACACCATACTTCTCTCCATCTTGAATAAACTCTCTTGCCTAAGCATGCTTTCTTTTATGGGAGAAGGTCATTTGAGGAGGTTCTTGAACTTCTACTATATCATGGTCTTCTAGAAGTTCCTTTTCAGGGGAAGTTACGACTTCCCTCACTGGTTCTGCAGCTCTGGGAACCTCCCTCATTGATTCTGCAATCCTGGGATTTACAGGTTCCTCTTCATATACTTCTTCAAGTTGGCATCTTCTTGATTTCTTAAGTGTTGATTCTTCATCAATGGTCACATCCCTGCTGATCTCAATGTGGCGGAGACCTGGTATGTAGATTCTGAAGGCCTTGGAGACCCCACAAATATTCCACAAATATTCCCTTCTTTCCGGAGGGTTCCAACTTGTTTCTTTTCTCTTTTGGTATATGAATAAACACTGGACAACCAAATATTTTGAAATGGCTTACCTCTAGCTTATTTCCGGTGAACATCTCTTCTGGTGTCTTGAGCCCAAGTTCACTATGGGGCAGTCGGTTCTGCACATAAACAACTGTCATTTTTTCTTCTGCCCATAAGCACATCTGAAGATCTTGATCGTATTCTTCACAGCTTCCAACATGGTTCCGTTCTTCCATTCAGCTCTGATACCATGTTAATGTTTATGCCATTATTATAGTTCTTTGCATTTCAATAGATAAGAGCATCATAAGAACAAGATCATTGAGAAATACACATTCACAAGAGACATAACATTTATCCTGGGAAACCCTCTAGGGGAAGAAAACCCAGCAAAACTTCCTTATCATAAATAGCTTATACAATGTTCAAGAGATAACTCAAATCAATACAGATATTCCTCCCCAAGAGATGCGCCACTCTTCTCCTTCTCTCCAACTAGTAATTGCAGCTTGCCTCATAAGAGAATGAGCAAGTGAGTTGTGTGCTTGAAGTGAGGCGCTAGCCTCTTATTTATACAATACTGGCACGTGTGAAAGGTCACAACTGGCAGAGCCGACCTCTCACTCTGGGTGGGTAAACCCACCTTTAATTAATTATGGGTCTTCCATTATAACTGCTGGGGTCGACTTCTTATTCTGTCCTTTGTAATTGTCCGATGACCAATCCGCAAAAGGGGATTTGGTCCTTATACAATTACCGACATGATTAATCCTCAATAGGGATTAATCCAATAACAATAATAATAATAATGACATGATTAATCCGCAATGGGGATTTAATCCAATAAAACAATAATAATAAGAATGCTCTTCGCAGTTACATTATTTCAACACTCCCCCTTAACAAGAAGGGTATTCTTCATCAACATCAGACGAGAGAGGTCTGCATCATCAGTGGCATCTAGAGGACAGTATCGTCAATATCATCTTGAACCATTGTGTAGCACATTTACGAGTCATCAGAAGTTTTCTTCATCGGCAGCACCATCATTCTCGAAAGAATGCTATCATCATTTGCATCAAATATGTATCAGTAAAAATGATACCTCATCACAGCACTAGGCTGACACATCACAATACTACACTGTCTCAATGTCACAACTGATAAGCTGGTAGCACAGTGTCAGTCACATCTTGCTTTATGTCTAACAACTAGGTCAGAAGCAAGTAATATCATCATCTCGCTTTACGTCTAACAACTAGGTCAAAAGCGAGGAATCACAACGTCATGCTTTAGATCTAACAATTAGGTCAGAAGCATGACTCATCTTGCCTTACGTCTAACAATGAGGTCAGAAGCAAGGAACACATCAACATCTCGCTTTATGTCTAACAACGAGGTCAGAAGGGAGGAATCATCTTGCTTTACATCTAACAACTAGGTCAGAAGCAAGGAATCAGCGGTGTCATGCTTTACGTCTAACAACTAGGTCAGAAGCATGACTCATCTTGCTTTACGTCTAACAAAGAGGTTAGAAGCAAGGATCACACGATGTCATGCTTTACGTCTAACAACGAGGTGAAAAGCATGACTCATCTTGCTTTACGTCTAACAGCGAGGTCAGAAGCAAGGATCACATGCCGTCATGCTTTACGTCTAACAACGAGGTCAGAAGCATGACTCATCTTGCTTTACATCTAACAGCTAGGTCAGAAGCAAGGAATACATATACTCCCCCTTTCAGGGAGGGTCCTTTCAGACTATAGCAAGCTTATCTTGAAAGTGTTCAAACTTTACACGAGATAGAGGCTTAGTCAACACGTCAGCAACCTGTTCATCCGTGCTAATGTACTGGAGCTTCAAGGCTCCTCTCTGTACCATGTCGCAGATGAAATGATAGCAGATCTCTATGTGCTTCGTCCTGTCGTGGAACACAGGATTCTCTGTCATTTTAATGCAGCTTTGATTGTCACATAGAATCGCGGTTTTCTCTCATCTCCATATCAAATAGGCATGTCAACAACTTTCAAAGCCATATAGCTTCACAACTAGCAGAACATGCGACAATGTACTCTGCTTCCGCTGTGCTGAGAGCAATACTGGATTGCTTCCTACTTTGCCACGAGATCATAGATGATCCCAAACTGAAACAACATTCAGAAGTGCTTTTTCTATCAGCAACGCTTCTTGCCCAATCTGCATCAGTATATCCACTCAGTGTGAAGTCATGATCTCCATCATAGCTGAGACCATAATCCAATGTTTTGCAGCCACTAGGTGAACACGTCTGGGCTCTACCAGAAACTGACTCAAGGTGTTCACTGCAAAATAGATGTCTGGTCTGGTGTTCGTCAGGTACATCAACGATCTAATAATTTGTCTATACAGAGTGACATCTATCAAATCTGACGAAGTATCTACCAACAGCTTCAGCTTTGCTTCCATGGGAGTATTCATGGACTTGCATTCTAGAATGTCGAATCTCTTTAAGATTTTGACTGTGTACTTCCCTTGGTTAAGGAAGATTCTTTCTGGACTCTGCCATACCTCAAGACCTAAGAAGTAATGCATTAGGCCAAGGTCTTTCATTTCAAATTCTGCGGCAAGTCTCTGTTTACATTCAGTGATGAGCTTTTCTTCTCCAGTTAAGAATAAGTCAACCACATACAGTAGTAATATTACTGGTTCATTATCCATAATTTTGAAGTAGAGATTTGAGTCTGCTTTACTCTTGGTAAAGCCTAAGCTCGTCAAGAAATTCTCTATATGGCCATACCAAGCTTTGGGAGCTTTCTTCAATCCGTATAAGACTTTCTTCAATCGGCAGACATGAGACTTCCTGTCTTCAACCTCAAATCCTTGGGGTTGCTCTATATACACTTCCTTTTCGATAACACCATTTAGGAAAGCTGTCTTCACATCCATCTGGTACAACTTCCACTTCATCTTAGCTGCAAGAGCTATAATGGTCCTGATCGAAGTGTATCTGGCCACAGGAGCGAATGTCTCTTCATAGTCAATGCCTTCCTTCTGGGAAAAAGCCAT